>JBBBWG010017779.1:0-80039 GCA_037176905.1 Azolla pinnata
GAGCCAGCCTCCCGAGCCCTGCATACACCCGATGCGGGAACGCCGCATGTAGTGGGGTGGAGCTCCGCTGGAAGCACTCGGGCGTTCCACGGACGGAGCCAGCCACCCAAGCCTTACCGACGCCGATGTGGGGAGAGAGAGGGGGAGGAGGAAGAGGAGGACCTCGGCCGGACCCGGTCGCCATAGCTTCGGCGCCCCCAGCTTCACTCCTCCCCTGGACCGACCTACCAAAATTGGTATACCCTCCTAAGACCAAAATGGGCAACCCCTTACAATGGCGACCCCTCCCTCCTTTTATAGCCCAAGGAAGGGAGGGAGATACAATGTGGGATGTAAATCCCAGGTTCACACCTTCTTTACAATAAACCTTTGGACGGGTGCATGCGTCGCACGCCGTCCCCCCCGCCATTTTCTCCCGATTTCTACCTGTAGCCGGAATTCTTCACGACAACGTAAAAATATTTTTATATTTAATCTAAGAAAACTTTGATAAGGAGAACGAAACTTATGAGAGAGTAGGTGTAGAAATAAATTCTCTTTACACTTATTTGAACAAGTAGCATTTAATTTAAATTTAAACATAAAAGTTCAAATACTTATAAACATAGATAAGAAGAGCTAAGAGATATAGAGGGCTTGATTTTAATAGTCATGAATAGGTAACAGGTTAATAACAAAAGCACAAATCATAAAACTCTAGAGGAAATATTAGGAGGAGAGCAAGAAAAATAGTAATGGAAAGGAGTCTTTCAATAATGAAAACAAACCATGGAAGAAGATAACCCCTAAGGTTCTTGTACACCTCCAATTGAAATCTTCATGTGCTTTTATTCTCTTTGTGCCAAATCTTGATCAACAAGCCGTGATAATATTCGATAGTTTAGGAAAATAAAGAACAACAAGGTGTATCATATAAACTCAAGCTCATTGAAAATAAAAAAGTCAAAAGATTCGCTAGGTGGAAATGAAACCTTTTTTGTTGAATCTATTGAAGGGATTACAGAACTTAGTTGAAGTTAGTGTATAAGCTTTAAAGGGTATTATTAAAAAGAATAAAAAACAAGATAACCAAAAGTTCGAAAGTTTAGGGGCAAAGATAAAAGAACAAAAATTAACCATTAAAATACAAAGTAGTGAGGTAAAAAAACTATTGAAATATAAGATAGTGAGATACAAATACACACATTAACTATTGAAAGTTTAGAGGACGAAAAAAAGGTTCGTGCTATATACGAAAATATTAGTATGAGCCGATTAATTTGTGTTATATATCTTTAGTTTGTCAATTAAAAGAAAATATTAATACACTTACAAAGACACTAGCAATGAGTTCTATGATTGTTTTTTTTTACATAAAAGTGTAAAACATTAGTTTTACTAACTAAGAAGAACAAGAAAAAGATGATTATATATTAAGATGTCATCTCTCTAAAAGGAGACAATGCATGTAAAAATCTTGTAGGCTTAATAAAAAAAATTTGTGATAAGGAGAATGAAACTTATGAGAGAGTGAATGTAGAGACATTTATGCCAAAAGCTTAAATAACTTGGTAATAAAAGAAATAATTTCTGTCCAAACTTATTTGAACAAACATCTAATTTTAATTTAAAAGTAAAAGCTTAAATACTCTTAAACATAGAGAAGGCCTTCGTTAAAGGAAATAATAGTTAAGAGTTAAAAGAGGTAGAAGACTTCATTTGAATAGCTATGAATAGGTAGAAGGCTAACATAGAAAAAACAAATAATAAAACTCTAGAAAAATATTAGAAGAAGAGAACTAAAAAAAGTTTAATAAGAGAAAAAAGTCATGGTATCAAAAGAGCAAATCGTGCAAGAAGATAACTGCTAAGGTTCTTGTATAAATGGAATTTAATATTTTTTCTCCTTTTTATTTTCTATAGGCCGAATCTTGATTGGCAAGCTGCAATTATATCCTGGAGCTAAGAAAAATTAACAAGGTTTATCATATAAAGTTAAGGTCATTTAAGAGAAATGATTTGAAGGATTCACTAAGTGAAAAATTAAATCTTTTGATTAAGTCTTAACCATCAAAAGTGTTTGATAACTTAATTGAAAGTGTAGAAGTCTTAATGAGTATTATTAAAAAGAACAAAGAATAACAGGATAAAAAGTTATATAAGAAAAAAAAGCAATACAATCTCCAAGAGTTAGAAAAAAAAAAGAGAACGGTATAACTAAAAGTTCGAAAGGATAGAGACAAAAATAAAAGAACAATAACTAACTATTGAAATACAAGGGAGTAAGATTATAAAACAAAAATTAACTATTAAAATATAAGATAGTAAGATTAAAACACAAAAATAAACTATTAAAAATTTAGAGGCTAAAGAAAAGGCATGTACGACAAAAACATTAGTAGTACTAATTAATTTGTGTAATGTATTTGGTTCCTCAATTACAAGAGAACATTGATTCTCTTACAAAGACACTAGGAAATAAATTGTATAAATGTTTTTTTACATAAAAGTATAAAAGATTAGTTTTACGTTTAAAAAGAACAAGAACAAATAATTACATATTTCGACATGCTCACTCTAAATAGCAATAATGCACGTAAAAATCTTTTAAAAGTAATTTAAGAAAACTTTGATAAACAGAATGAAACTTATGAGAGAGTGAGAGTACTATAAACACTCATGTCAAAGCTTCAATAGAAATTAATTCTCTATACTATTATTTGAGCAACAAGTATCTAATTTATATTATATACATAGATTAGAAGGCTTTAGTTGAAGAAATTTAAGTGAAGAGGTAAAACAAGTAAAGGGCTTGATTTTAATAGCCATGAATAAGTAGAAGGCTAATAATGAAAACACAAATAACAAAACTTTGGAGTGAATATTAGGAAGAGAGAACAAGAAAAAGAGGAAGAAGTCTTAGGATAACAAAAACAAATTCTAGAAAAACACAACCCCTAAGGTTCTTGTACACCATCAATTTGATCTTAATTAACAAGCCATGATAATATTTGAAATTTCAGAAATACAAAAAATAACAGGGTTTATAATATAAAATCAAACTCATTGAAACGAAAGGAGTTAAAAGATTTACCAGGTGAAAACGAAACCTTTTTGGTTGAATCTATTTAAGTTGTTAAAAAACTTAGTTGAAAGTGTATAAGCCTTAAAGGGTATTATTGAAAAGAACAAAGAACAAAGAACAATATAACCAAAAGTTCGAAAGTTTAGCAACAAAGATAGAAGAACAATAATAAATTATTAAAATACAAGGTAGCATCTATTAAAGTCAAGGCCATTGAAGACAAAGTAGTTTAATAATTCATCAAGTAAAAAACGAAATATTTTGGTTGAATCTTTACCAATGACAGTGTTTATGTCTTAGTTGAAAGTATAAAAGCCTTAAAGGGTATTAGTAAAAATAACACTAAAGTACAATATAATCAAAAGTTACAGAAGAATAAAGAATAATATGACCAAAAGTTTTACAAAAAAAAAAGAACAATATGATTAGAAGTTCGAAGGGATCGAGACAAAGATAGAAGAAAAAAAATTAACTATTAAAATACAAGGGAGTGAGATAAAACAAAGAAATTATTTATTAAAATATAAGATAATGATAAAAAATATATATAACTTAATTATTTAAAATTTAGAGGCAAAAGAAAAAGCTCATGTTATATGCGAAAACATTAGTAGTGCTGATTAATTTATGTAATATCTTTGTTTTGTCAGTTACAAGAGAACATTGAAACTCTTATAAAGACACTACCAAAGTATAAAACATTAGTAGAAGAAAAAATCGATTATATATTATAACATACTTACTCTAAAAAGTTATAGTCTAGTTAAAAAATTGTTAGATTTAATCTAAGAAAAACTTTGATAATGAGACTAAAACTTATGAGAGAGTGGGTGTAGAGAGACTCATGCCAAAGCTTTAAAAGCATAATAAAATAAAAAAAATTCTCTACACAATTATTTGAACAAGTATATAATTTAAATTTAAAAGTAAAACTTCAAATACTCTTAAACATAGAGAAGGCTTAGTTGGAATGAACTTTAGTGAAGAGCTAAAAGAGGTAGAAAGCTTGATTTAAATAACTACAAAAGGCACAATGATAGCATAAAATAAATAAATAACAAAACTCTAGAGAAAATATTAGGAGGAGAAAATAAAGACAATAGAAAGAGAAAGAATTCTTAGTATGAGAAGAACAAACCGTGTAAAAAGATAACTGGTAAGGTTGTTGTACACATGTTAATATTTTCTCTCCTTTCCTTCTCTATGTGTGTCGAATCTTTATAGACAATTTGTGATAATATTGGGGAGCTGAGAAAGAAGAATAACAACAAGGTTTATTGTATGTAGTCAAGGCCATTGAAGAAAAAGGAGGTGAATTAATGACAAGGTGAAAATGAAACATTTTCAAGTTTAAATCTATTGAAGGTGTTAAATAACTTAGTTAAAAGTGCAGAGGACTTAAAGGTTATTATTGAAAAGAACAAAGAGTAATATGATAAAAAGTTACAAAAGGACAAAGAATAATATGACGAAAGATCGAAAGTTTGTACGCAAAGATACAAGAGAAAAAATTAACTATTTGAAATTTATAAGACAAAGAAAAGGCTCGTGTTATGTATGAAAAACAAAGAACAATATGACCAAAAGTATTCAAGTTTAGTAACGAAGATTAAAGAACAAAAATTAACCATTGAAATACAAGGTAGTGAGATAAAAAAAAGAAATTAACTATTAAAAATATTAGATAGTGAGATTAAAAATCACATGCTTCAAATCGAAGAGCTCCAGCATGCAAAGCCCATGGCCATCTTGTGCATGATATTGATCATCACATTCCATACCACAACATCCTGGATTGGCAGCTAATCAAACATTCTCTCCAAATCAACCAAGTTATTGCATCTACCATGCATATGAATAAGAGTGCGTCCAAGGGTTAATTTTGCTTATTGAATGTTACACGCTTCAGAATCACAACTCACAATATGGGAATGGATGATCCGACCTTTGTTTAATACATTAATTACACCACTACATCCCATTACAAATGCCCAAGGTAGAACATGGCTGCAAGACAACATATCTTCGGATTGCGTGCAACACTAAAGATCAAATGCATGTTCTAATGAACCAAGCTTCAAATGTGCTAGTATGATTGCATAGCATGCCGCGTATAGGAGCTAGGTCCAAATACATTGCTAAAGGCTGAACATGCTTCAAAGAGGCTTCCACAGGAGGTGAACATGAGAATGCAAGGATCCATGAGAGCCGAGAGTGAGGTGAAACCAAAGAACGCAAAGATCTTCTAACGGATTCATTATTGAATGTTACATTTTTAATCCAAGATTCATTGCTAGGGGAATCTTGGTCAATATATGTTTTGGGATTTAAAATAGAAAAAATTACCAAAAAGCGTCGAACAAAATTATGAATTACATTTTAACGATCACAAAAATTGGAAATTACAAATTGATGTCTAGTTTTCAAAAATAATGCACAATTGATTGATTAATGCCAAATCCATTAATTGTGAGTTCAATTAATATCAAATGAACCGATTGATTAATACTCGATTACTTGATTAACACTAAATCAACACGTTAATATATTAATTAGATTCTAAAATTACTAACCTTTGTTAAGCAAATATTGGAAGGGAATCGATTAGGATGAACTAGTGGGAAATGATTAGGAACAAAATTATACCGTCAAAATTAATTGGGTGTTTATTTTTAGTGGGAAGCTAAGCTTAGGCATTAATTTGTAATTTTTTATTTAAATAGGGGCTAAAATATAATTTATGATTTTGTTAGGCATTTAATGGTATTTCTCCCCTTAAAATACTACTCTCTTCAAGGTGAGTAATGTGCTTGGCTAAATGTATTTATGCATGTGCACGTACATATGCATGCACAAACTATTCTTTATTTAAGACTATCCTATCACTGGTTATTGAACCAGATGCCCTAAAAATTGCATGTAATCATGTACATTTAGATGTATCTATATATGTATGTATGTATATTCATTTGTATATGTATTTGTATGTATACATATTCATTTGCATGTGCACGTATACATGCAATATATACACATATCTATGCATACATACATGCATATTTATCTATTTAAACAAATATACATGCATATATGTATATGTATACATACATTCATGTTTCATCTGTACATATCCATGTGTATATGCATACATGCATGCATATTCATCAAATTCTAAATATGCATGCATATACGCATATTCATGTGTATATGTATAATAGTTGCATTGTAACTACTTAGAAACTGCATAGTAGTATCGTAACTACACATTAGCTGCATGGTAGTTGTGTAGTAGCTTTATATTTATACTTGTTATATATTTATTGTATAGTAACTAATAGTAGTTGCACCGTATTTGCATAGTAGTTTTATAGTAACTAAATAGTAGCTACATAGTAGCTGCGTGGTAGCTGCACATTAGCTTCTTGGCAGCCGCATAATAGCTTCATGGTAGTTACGTGTTCATCTGTATATACATGTCTACATGCATAATCATGTGTATATGTACTACATGTATGATGTATATTCACCTGTATATATACATGCATGCATATTTATATGTATATGCATATATACATCTTTCATGTCTATATGCATATTTATCTAAATATCCATGTATATTCATATGTATATGTAAATGTATGATGCATATTCACCGTATATGCATAACAGTTGCATAATAGTTGCACGTTAGCTTCATACTTACTGCATACTTGTTGTACATTAGCTTTATACTTGGTGCATATTTATTGCGCATTTAGTTACATATTTGCCGTGTAGTAGCTACATAGTAGCTACATACTAGCCACATATCCATGGTATATATACATTATATACATATATATTCACTTATATATGTACATGTATGATCATACATATTTGAGTATAATAACCGCATAGTAGCAACATATTAACTACATGATAGTTGGATGGTAGTTATATAATATCTGCACATTAGCCTATATTCACTTGTATATGTATATATACATGTATATTCATCTAAATATACATGCATACATGCATATTCATTTGTATATGCATGCGTACATGTATATTTATCTTGTATATGCATGTGTACATTTATATTCATCTATATATGCATACATTTTGGATATATAAATTTTTAATCATAGTGAAGAATTATTTATTATATAAAAATTCTTGCACAATGTTGATGATATCAAGGTGTTGAATGAAAAAAAAAAGTCTAAAAGCCCTTGAAATTGTGCAGAATCTAAGGGAATGTTCCATCTAAGGGAATGTTCCATCTAAGGGAATGTTCCACACGGTATGGATTAACACCATTCCACAAATTAAATCATGGATATCCAACTAGATTTTAAATAATAACGATCGTTGAACAATATATCATGCATATCCAATGAGATAAAAACCCGTGAAATTGTGCAAAGTCTAAGGAGATGCTTCATAGCGCTATGCATGAGATTGTCTCCTTCTTAATATAAATGTGTTTTATATTTTTGTTGAGAAAAAGAATTGATTTTCTATACGAATTGAAAAGAAGTCAGGCTGTTATATTGTGTCGACATTAATATTCTGAGTTAGCTTAAATTTAGATGGTATGATGAGAATTAATTAAGGATTAATACCTGACTATTTGGAGAAATAGTAAGATACTAGATGGTGTAAAAAGAATTTAGATATTGGTATGTCATTGGTATAGTCAGAAATTCTGTCATTGACAAGTATAATAATAAGAATTATGAGGAATACCTGACTATATTTCAAGAAATAAATTTGCATTTTAAAGATGCCATGGTCCATTGCTATAAAAGTCAATATTGTTTGACTTGATTAGATATAGTACACGTTCTAGTATTTTAACTTGGAGGTAAGGAGAGGCTTATTACTTCTGCACTGCCGTGTTCTACAAGATTGACACAATCTTTAATATGTTCTGCACCCAATTGAGATTCTCATCATCTTGTTACACTATCCAGCATTAATGGATCCAGCATCTGCGTCGACGGACGGCAATGTAAGCAGCATCGATCGAGCGTTGCGAGGCATAAATGTGGGGCAACTAGTTATCACGGCTCTTGAGAACCGCTGGCAAGAGGAGGCTATGGCGCCCATGGGATCATCAGCCCAATCAGATGATCATAGTATGGTCCAGCTTCCATCATATATCAGCAACCATATCCTACTGGAGGCTCCACTTCAAATCAGTACTGGATCAGATCATGATGGAATCACAAGAGATATGCAACAACCCCCCCCCAAAAAGTCCTTCATCGCCGTTTTCAAAACTTGGCGACACTCGCTCGTTTTCCGCAAGGATGTGGCTTCTAGAGGATGGAGTGCTGCGAAATCATCGAGGTTAGTGAGGAGTGTTTTGAGGCAGATCATCGACCTCGATACGAGGCAGATCATCGACCTCGATACGATTGCTGCCGATGAGGCGATTAATAATATGGGTGGCAAATTAGCGAGCCAACTATGCTTCACCTATTGCCACTATGTGCCCAAGAGGCGTTTCCAGATCCCCGCCTCCGAAATGCGCCTTTCCCGGGAAGCCATAGACCAGGCTTGTCAAGTCACCGACAGCTTGCTTAACACAGATAATTGTACTGCAAGCCAATTCCTAGAGGCCTATCACTCTCATGTGTCCACGGGGCCTTACGATGTGGGTGGCATATTCTTCCATGAGGTGAGTATCGTGATCAGCGGCGAGGCGTATCGTAGCATCGAAGAACTGTTTCAAGTTGCGCTCCATGAATTCCGAGGGTACCCTGGTGTTTCTGCCGGTGCGTCACGAGAATCCGAACATGACTACGAACTGCCCGCGAGCACCAATTCACCGGCTGCAACGATCTCTTCTACAACGGTTAGATGTTGTCATTGATTAATTTACATGATTCGACATCATGTCGTTCGATTTAATTATGAGAGTTTCCTGAGTCGAGAGATCGGGCTCGATCGATACTAAGATATTGTTACTTACATGACAAGGCTCAAGAAGTTCAAGTTAGGAACCTTACTAGTTGTCTTGGATCGGGCTCTCTGCAAGCCCGGGATGTTCCGGAGTTTCTGAGTAACCTCGACAACAACCCATCTTTGTGGGCCATCATCGACCAGCCCAAGTTCGATGAGGCAATCGATGGCTTGGAGAGCGTTTGGCAAATCATCGTCCGACAGTTGCCGGGCCTTAATGCGCCGCCGGACAAGCAAGCAAAAGCCTGGCGTTTGGAACAGGCGGCAATTCTCATTAGCAGGCAATGGGAGGAGGACATCACAAGATTGGCACGAGTCAAGGTACGTGGAATCGATTCCAGAATAAATATTGATCCTGGTTGATCCGCCGTGAATAGAGCGATCGAGGAGTCGGTAATTTAATCGAGAAATTAGTGGACTCGTGATTATTCCCCGACGAGCTTCGCGATCTAATCTAAATATTACGGAAGTAGATCCGTGGAAGTAATTCCCTTAATTAATCCTTGTGTTAACGGCCAGGCCGGTTGTACAATTTAATTTGATTGAATGGACTCGTGATTCGGAACATTTTCAGGATTTGTTGTGCTCTAGTGGATATAATTATATACAATAGGTGTAGATTTATAATATGGCCGCCAGCTTGGATCAGTAGAATAATACTAGGGGGCTAGCTGCGCCGGAATATACTTCACAGCATAATATTGTTGGCCACGAATCTAATTAGTTGGCCGGCTGCATGTGCAGTGAATTATAATTATGAGATATTCACTCATGTGCTATAGAATATGATTGTCAATGTTTCAGAATATAAATCGCATGTCGACATATTGAATAAGTCTATAATTTAATTCTAACCAGCTCCCCGGCGGTGGATTATAATCATTAGATTTCTACTATTGCCTAGTGCACGTCGATCATCCATCCCAGCGATTCTACAGTATAAATTAATCTTGTCTTTGGGCCGGCATGAAGACTATAGTTGTAATGAGTGCTGGAACATTTGATAATCTGTAAGAAAATTTGACTATAGTGTCTGATGTATGTTATAAGTAGGGGAAAATTACCAAAAAGAACGCCTAACAAAATTATAAATTACATTTTCACACCTACCAAATCTAAAGATTACAAATATGATCAGGTAACGAATTTATTCATAAATCGAAGAGACGTTTATGATCTGTGATCATCGCAGCTGGGATACCAGCGTACAGCTTCCGGCATGCGTATGACGAATTTAACGCCAAGTTTTAAAACTTAATGCACAATTGATTGATTAACACCAAATCAATTAATTGTGAGTCCAAGTAAATCGATGGGCGCTCAATTGCTTGATTAATTGTACCAAATTAACGCCCTAATAAATTCATTGGATTCTAGAATTACCAACTTTAGTTAATCGAAATACGTAGAAAGGGAATCGATTAGGATCAATTAGTGGGAAGCGAATAGGAAAATAATGAATATTAACGGAAGCGATTGGGTGTTAATTTTGAGTGGAAGGTAAGATCAGGCGCTAAATTGTGATTTCTGATTTCAATAGATGTTAAAGTGTAATTTATAATTTGGCTAGGCGTTTTTTGGTAATATATGATCTATGTCGACAACAACGCGGATTACTACTACTACTACTACTACTACTACTACTACTACTACTACTACTACTACTACTAATACTACCACCATGTGTAATTCATGAGGGCTTTCATGTGGATCTGATTCGCAAACTACTGTGAATTAGAACAGCCTAGTGCACTTGTTGGGCATCCACTCATTCGTCGAGTTCGGCAAGCCAATGCCAAGTTCCGATTACTTGTTGAGTATGAAGGCCGCAGGAATATTAAGGAGGCAATCGTCCAGGAGCTGATCGAAATCGAGAGAGAGAGAGTTTTCAAAGGAGGCTTGGATCGAGACGTACAGCAGCAATTGAACCGTGCAGAGGATCACGCGATGAGAGATTCAGCGGATCAGGAGCCTCGGCTCCGCGTTTTCTTCGATCATGCGCTGTGCAGTATGCTCGTTTCGGTGGAGCTCGAGCGCATTTTGGAAGCTCAGCTCCAGGAGCTCCTGGCTGATGAGATAGTGGCGAGGAAAGCGGCGAATCTGCAGGCGCTTCACGATCCAGACGCCATGGCAGCTTGCTTAGACGCGCACCTGCTGATCCTCATCAGGGAAGGCATGGCGGGGGAGCTGGTGAAGCACGTGAGCAGCGGGAGCAAGCACGTGCGATTCGTAGCCGATGCTCTCATAGCCCACAAATGCGCGGGCTTGCGGCGCGAGCGCGAATGGCAGGATTTCTTTGGCGAGCTCGAGCAATGCCTGAGAATCGCGGCAGCGCCAGCAGCTGCATGTAAGAAATCGACTCGTAACACAGAGATTCCAAGACTGCAGATTGAGCAAGAAACACACACACACACACACAAGAGATGGAATTGTGTGTTGTTTGATCTATCTATTACAGCGCGAAGAGTTACATACATTCTCATGAGGGTTTGGGTTTCTTTCTTGTTTTTTTTTTTTGAAGAAAATATCCTTTCAATTAGTTACAATGAAAAGACATCAAATAGATTACAACCAGTAAGGCCCTTGGCTTCCGTACGGAAATAGCCAAGATGACCTCTTTCTTACAATAAATGTATCATTACCTTTAAAGAGGAGGGGTTATAAAAACGCTTTTTTATTATTAGAGGGGTATTTGTAGATTTACTATTTCTAACTCTAATCGTCATTCTACTTATTTATTTTGGACTATATATTATTAGGGGGGTATTTCTGGAATTATTATTTCTACACTCTAATACTCATTCTGCTTATTTACTTTGGACTAATGCCGGTATTTATTTTTACATTCTGACAGTGGCAGCACCAAGCACGTCAACAGCGCCGCCGTGTGTATTGTTGGCATTTCTGCAGGAGCTGGCCCGCCGACTGCGAGAAGCGGGTCATGAGCACCCGCGATTAACGCCGATCGCCGAATCCGTCTCGTCGTTATGTCCTGTAGTTGCTTCCTATCGCGCCCAGTACTGCGCTACTGCGCCAGACGCCGTCCAACTGCATCCGGATGATGTACGGTTAATCTTCAACGAACTGTTGCCGCTGCGGCTGCTGGAATTTCGCCCGCAACAAACGTATGGCGCCGAGCTGCAGAGATCGGTGGCGTCTGCTGATAGTATTGGCCGAGATGCAGGAGGTGCAAGAATATCATCGATGAGGACGAGGATGATCAGGAGGTTGGTGCAGGAGAAAGCGATGATCGAGAAGCGTCGAATGCAGAAGCTCGCGGGTCATGCGATCGAATCCTCCTCGGTATGCGAACTGGAATGCCCGATGTGCCGGAGAACGTGCATGCAGGGGCTCGCAGGGCACAAGGGCCTGCACGACACGGTGCATCAACCCGTGGGTCTCGGGGCGGTGCACGACGTGGACACGATGGGCCTGGTGCCGGGCTCCTGCAGCAAGCGCTTGCACCTGGACCGGCACGTGAAACGGCGTGACGACACCACATTCCCGTACCGAGATTTCCATATGGAGTTCCAAGGGTGGTGCAATCCGGGCAGCTGCTTGACCAACTCCCGCTATTTGGTAAGATATCTAGCTTATCTCTATAGAATTAACCATACGTATACCATACGTGTTTGCATTCGCGTATGTTTCAATCAGATGTGTGCGACAAATCATCTTCAAGTTGGATTGAAAAGAAAAAGATTAAAATCTTATTTAAGAGAGAGTGAGTATTGGGGAAAAAACAAAAAAGATAGAAACAATATATAAAAAAAGGAAACAAATAAAAAAATAAAAATAAAGGACAAATAAAAGAACATAGAATTTTCCCTCTTTAAAGGTATTCGTTTTCAAACGTTTGAATGTTTGCACAAACACATCTATTACGTTTTGTAACATTAAAAGATGGAGAATAGAGACAAAAAAAGGAAATTTAAAGAAAGAAAAAAAGATAAGATAGATATTAATGTCTTTCTGAGACCAAACTTAACCCCGGAGACAAATGATACAAGTCATTTGGTATAGAAAATGAAAATGAAACCAAAAAACAAAAGATTTAATGTTAAAAGTTAAATCTTAAAACGATGTCGTGAAGGCAAAACGTTCTCATTTTATCATAGACACATTTTTGCGAATTATTATTCTTGAACTTTAATCGTCGTTCTGATTGTTTTACTTTAGACTAACTCAATCTTCATGTTCTAACATTAATATTATACGAGGACATTCAGGATACTAGTGTTCGGGAGTACGTCTTCTTTAACTACCAAAAGCAGTTGGTGGCCCACTTCAACCATCAGAGGCCCCACAAGACTCGTGTGCCGTGCCTCTCGGCCAAGATGCCACGTACGTACAACCATGGATTCCGGCCTATGTGGGAAGCAATCCAGAATAGATTTGATCAGCTGGACTGTAATTTCGAAGAAATGGAGACCGCCCTCATGGCTGTGCATAATATTGGCATCACCCATACCCATAGATAACAAGCTTGCCGATTAAGATTGCATACCAGCTAGTTATACCAGCATAGTTAGTTGGTGTGCTCAGTTTTATATTTATCTGTTGTAACGACGTGCATATCATCTACGCGTGATGCAATATGCCTCATTAGATTGATGTGCATGCATATAATTCATCCCTAACTCCTGCATATAATCAGATCGCACGGATAAATTATTCATATATATATATAGTTCTTATAATTCGACGGGATGAAGTTAAGTTGCAGCTAGATTTTAATTATGTACCTTTACATTAATTACAAATCAGTTCAACAGTGGGATCTTTTCAATCTGGATCCATTAGGCAGCTGTACATTGGTTACATAATGTACTTACTTAAACTATTTACAGTGATCATTTTGAAATTTGTTTCCACACTCTAATATTATTGGACGATTGTACAGCCCCTTATAATTGCTCACTGTCTAAGCATTCCAATTTGTATTGTTTATCCTTAATTATAAGGACAATTTAGTGACGTTCTTCTCATAACTGTAAGTTTGTTTGGCACACAGTGCTCTAGATTCATTCTTATCTACTGGTTTTTAAACAAAATTTACGTAATTTATGCAATGTTTACCTAACAATCTAGTCAGGCTCAATTAATTTTCTATGCATTTATTATGCAAAGAAACACACCTGACAACCATGTATTTTAACGCAAAAGTTTGCAGCAAAATGGATGTAACTCACTAATCCAATATATATGATAGCTAACATGAAAGGCTTTGACAAGAAAATACTAAAGATTATTCAATAAATTTATTAGTTATTGAAGAAGTGCTGAAGGGCATGTGAATAATTCACACCTGCGATTGCAATCTTCGAACATATATCTATGGTTTAATAATTATTCATATAAGAGGAAAAGAGTATTGTCAATCCCAAGAAAGCAATTGCTTAGTTACAATGATATTATTGTAAAGAAATAGTGTGCAGGATCTTAAAACATGTAAGAGAGAGAGAATGAGAGAGAAAGTACATAGGAGGGTGTGAATCAATGACCAAGATACTCAAGGAGAACAAAAAGAACAGAAATGTGCTCGAAAATGTTCATCAATTTGAACATGGCTAATGTTGGGCCTTATATATATAAGGATACGACTAGATATATTAATGTTTGTTGGCTAAAACTATAACAATCGCTCAAATAAGAAATTTTATTCATTGAATGTATTGAAGGCAATCAATAGCCTGGTTTTTTATTAGAACTAACTTGTAATTATGGGTATTGCACTTGACATGTCCCAATTGAACTCCTTCTTGCCATTGTTATTCTCGCTCGCTCACACCTTGGTCCAATTGAGAGTGGCTTGCATCCATGGGCTGGTCCCATGTGTTTGGCATGCTTGCCTTTTGCATGCATAATGGCCAACATGCCATACCCAAACTATGCATGCCTTCTCGCATTTATCGTATGGCCTATGAAACGTCATGACATATCATTCCCCTTTCACAATTAATTATCGTCCTTGATGATAAAATTTTTGTAAATGTTTTTTGAAACTTAGTTAGTTAGAGATTCCCAAGTTGCATCTATTAATAAATAACCTTTCCAAGAGTATAACATTTGGAAAACTACGATTTTTCACTTTCTTTTCTCGATCATCGAAGATATAATTATGCCCATAGTCAACCTCCACGGGACTCTATAAAGCCAGAAGACCATTCACCATATTTTCCTCTTTTAGTAGACACTTCTTTAATAGATGTGACTTCCCAATGACAATTCTAGCTTATAAGTTACCACAATATGTCAGTGATAGTTTAGGTGGCTTAATAGCAAACCCCATATAAGGTTAGATATACCGTCCCTCTTGAACCATTTATCATTGTCTTTGATGATAAAGTTTGGAAATGTTTTTTGAAACTTAATTAGAGATACCCAAGTTGCATATGTTAATGGATAACCTTTCCACGAGACTAACACTTGGAAAACTGTGATATCTTGGTTTTGATTCTTGATTATAAAAATACAATCATGCCCATAGTCAACCTCTACGAGACTTTGTAAGACCACAAGAACATTTACCATATTTCCACAAGAACATTTACCATATTTTTTCTTACTTTAGTAGACATTTCTTGAATGGTTGTGACTTCCCAATGGCAATTCTAGCTTACACTACAATGTATCAACATGTTTGACATACTATTTATTGCGAAATTTGTTCTATTTTTTTTTTGTCCACAGTCATGTCAAAGGACATAATCAATTTACAATGTTTTTTACTGCGACTATAGATATGGCTATAGATGCAAGCCTTACCATGAAATTACTGTAAAATTTATTGTGAGTGTATATTCATAGTACACGCAAGCCTTACCGTGACTATAGACGCACAATAGACGCGAGCCTTACCATAACTATAGACGTGAGCCTTACCGCGACTATATACGCAAGCCTTAGTACTTGTTTATTATAAGTTTTACCGTGATTGTAGATACACAATTTATTGCAAGATTTACCGAGAATATAGATGCACTGTTTGCTATAAATTTATCGCAAGATTTACTGTGGCTATAGATGCACGTTTCCTACAAATGTACTGCTACTATATTGCATGTCTATTTCTAGTTTGCTGCTTGTTTACCACATGTATATTGTGTATCTTTCTACTAATTGGAAGTGCGTATACTGGAAATATAGCACGTGCTTTAACATGTGTTTATTGCACATTTTTTGCAAATTAGACACCTCAAGGCATCTAATATTAAAATATCATTCAAAATTTCTTTATAAGTTATTTTAAATATCATATTTTCCTTTTATTTAGGACAAATTGGGTCTCATTTTCATATCTTGCTTGTGACATTAAGTTGCAGAAAGTATGTAATAAATATGCAATAACAAGTGTGTTAATGTTGTACCAAATAATGAGTAGAGTTGCGACGAATTTGCAGTAAATAGTTTTGGAGTATAGTTGTATATTTGTGGCAATATAGATGCACCAAATACTGGAATGTAGACGTGACCTGTACTGCGCATTTGCTTCAAATTTGTTACATGGTTGTTGCATAGTAGTTGCACATTAGCCTATATTATCCTGTATTCGGTTGAATATGCATACATACATGCATACATACATACAAATACTCATAAATATCCATATATTTATGAATATTTATATGTATATGTAGATGTATACACACATATATTATATAATTGTTTGTTTGACTAATTAGCTAGACCACTTGATTGTGTCAAATGAGATCACAAATAGTTCGGATATTGCATGTAACTTAATGTCGTGGTAAATATCCAGTATGGTCACGGTAACTGGAACATCTAATATCACATCAAAATCGCAGTAAAAATCGCAGTAAATTTGATACAAATTTGAAAAACATTTACTACGACATTGACAATCGCAGTAAACTCGTCAATACCTTGTAGTGATTGAATATGCACCAATGGTTCAATTAGAAGCGAAATAGGACATTCACACATTCACCGCACTATCATCTCAAGAAGCGAGTACACTAATCAACCACCAAAGCTCGCTTGTGGCGGGCGTAAATATATGCACTAATGGTTCAATTTGAAGCAGAATAGGAAATTCACACATTTGCCACACTGTCATCTCAAGCAGCGAGTACACTAATCAACCACCAGAGCTCTCTTGCGGCGGGCGAAAAACGTCTAAAGAAGGGGATGCCTCCTCTCTCAATTAACTCTTAAGTCCAGGTTTATCAAGCTAAATTCCACCGTTCCTGGAGCCTTTAGAGGAGCCCATTGCATCATACTCCTTTTAATTTTCTCTTGTCACCCACTACTTCGCATTGTAGCAATGGATTGATAAATCAGATGTGCGTCTTGTAACATCTGTGGTTAATGCATATGCATTCCGTGATTGATCTATTTAATTCTTTAGCTTGGATCATAGAAACAAACATGAGGGGTGGTGGCTAATGCGTAGATCTCATAGCTAGGAGGTATCCTAAGGTCAGGAGTTTGACCTTCTCTTACCCCTTTCTACTAAGACTAAATTTGGTTTAAATATTTGTCGCAACCTCGTATTAGAGCATTATATAATAAATTTCTCTAGCCCGCCTTCCACTTCATGTAACAGTCTTAAAATGTTACCATGACCTAACTGAATTTTTCCCCGAGAATCCATTAGACAGCCAAGGATTTTCCCGCTTACTGTGCTCGGATTTGGATTTCCTCCCTAACTAAACTTTTCCTAAGAATCTAGAGAACCAAGGATTTCCTCACTTGCTGTGTTTCGATATAAATTTCTTCCCCAACATGTGAAGCGCTCGATGCTCGAGTAATTTTTTCTTTTGCGTCTCTCCTTAACTTCCATCTTTCTTTTCTCGTTCAAAAGCAAACCATGGGTCGGTGGCACAGTTGGTTGACGTGTGGACCGACGGTTTAAATAACAAAAATTCATAGGCTTCTGATCTTACTCTATTCAAGTGTGTGTTGTTTCATGTTATGTATCCACCACTATAAGACTAGAAGCAAACGACATTCACATTCAAGTTTCATTCGCCATAGTGTCATCTCAAGAAGTGACTACACATAATAACCTAATAAACCACCAGAGCTCTCCAGTGGCAGACGAAGTACGTATAAAAACGAGGTTGCCTTATCTCTCAATAAACGGTCGAGTCCAGGTTTATAAAACTAGACTCCACTATTCCTAGAGCCTTGAGAGGAACCCATCACATCATTCTCCTTTAATTTTTCTCTCATAACTCACTACTTCGCATTGCAGGAACGGATCGACAAAGCAAACATGCATCTTGTAGCATCCACGATTACTGCATATGGATTCTGCGATCGATCACTTTAATCTTTCAATATACATTTTTCCTCAAAAAAAACATGATGGGTGGTGTGTAGTTGGCTAACATATCCTAAGGTTGAGAGTTCGACCCTCTCTCACCCCAATATCCAATATATCACTAAATTGGCTTTAAATATCTCCTATTATTAAAGCATTCTGTAATGAATTCTCTAGCCCTCCATCCAATTCATGTAACACCCTTAACATGCTACCGTACCCTAACTTAAGTGTTCCCGAGAATCCATTAGAGAACCAAGGATTTCCTCACCTATTCTGCTCGGATTTCGATTTCTTCCCAATGTGAAGCACTCGATGCCCCTGTAAGTTTTTTATTCACATCTCTCCTTAACTTCCATCTTCCCCTTCTTGACCAATAGCAAACAATTGGTCAGTGTCACCGTTGGCTGGCACATGGACCGACAGTTTAGATAACAAAAATTGATAGGCTTCCGATCTGTCCCTATTCACGTACGTTTTGCTTCACCTTACATAGCCCCTACCATTTTGTTAGAAGGAAGCGACATTCACATTTACATTTCATTTGGGTTCCAATAATGCACACCAAAGACCCCACAAATATGTTGAGAATGCAACACTTCAAAATAATCTCTAGCCCCCTTTAAACTTATCCCAAGCATATTATTCAATCACGTTTTCCGTGAATTTGATGCAAACGAAAGTTTCAGGGGTTCACCCTAGAGTGAAGTAAATTTTTCATGCCTTTCTTATACGCGAGCAATGAAGTTGCTACATCCACATAGACCTAGACGTTTGCTCTCTCCACAACTTGAATAGGAATCGCACACGTGGAATATAAACCATTAGTTTGATTAAAAGCATAAAAAGGAGATTCGTCACAATGTAATCTCAAGAACATAACAAGATAATAAACCACTAGAGCTGTCTGATGGCAAGCAAAATACGTGTATAGAAAGGGTTGCCTCTTTCAATTAACGATCGAGTCCAAGTTTATGAAGTTAGACTCGACCATTTCTAAAGCCTTGAGAGGAGCCCATCACATCATCCTCCTTTAATTTTCCTCTCATCACCCACTACTTTGCGTTGTAGGAGCAGATCGATGAAGCAGACATGCGTCTTGTAGCATTTGCAAATAATACATATGGATTCTGCGATCAATCATTTTAATCCTTCAATATAAAACTTTCCTCAAAACAAACATGAGGGGTGGTAGCATAGTTGGCTAGCACGTAGGTATCTTGAGGTTAAGAGTTGAACCCTCCCTCACGCCAATTTACATATACGAGAGACTTCACTTTAAATATCCCCCTATTGTTAAAGCATTTTGTAATGAATTTCTCTAGCCTGCCTTTGCTTCATGTACCAATTTTAACATGTTACCGTAACCTAGCTGAATTGTTCTCGAATAATCCATTATAGACAAGGATTTTCTCACCTTTTGACCTAACTGAATGTGAAACGCTCGATGCCCCAGTAAGTTTTATATTCGCATCTCTCCTTAACTTCAATCTTTCTTTTCTAGACCGATAGCAAGCAATAGGTCGGTAGCACACTTGGCTAGGGCATGGACCAACGGTTTAGGTAAAAAAAATTTGTAGGCTTCCGATCTATCCCTATTCATGTACATTTTGCTTCACCTTACATACCTCTCACCATTCCATTAGAAGCAAACGACATTTGTATTCACGTTTCATTTGGGTTCAAATAGAGCACACTAGATACCCCACAAATATGTCAAGCATACAACACTTATACTTTAAAATATTAGGTGGTCACATGTCTTGGAAACCTTTTCCGTACAAGGTATTTGATCACGTTTTCCTTGAATCTAATGCAAAGAAAGGTGTCGTTAGTTCACTATGGAGTGAAAACAATTTTTTATGTGTTTCTTTTAGGATCGTAATTAGGTTGCTACGTCGAAGTCAACCTGAACACTTGCTCTCTTTGCAACTTGGATAAGAGTCACACCCGTGGAACACATAATAGTGGTTTGATTAGGAGCGGACAAAGAGATTAGCACATTCACCACAATGTCATCTCAAGAAAGGACTACACATAACTTGATAAACCACCAGATAATGGTATGATCTATTTCTCTAAGCTTCGAATATGGGTATTAACATGCATCTCTAAAGAGATTCACACATTCGCTACAATGTCATCTCAAGAAAGGACTACACATAACAACCTGATGAACCATTAGAGCTCTCCTATAACATGATCCATTTTTTTAACATTTGTATGGTGGTATTAACATGTAACCGTATGTCTTACCCATTTCTCAAACAATCTTAACATGATACCATAACATAATTGAATTGTTCCCCAAAAATCTATTAGAGAACTAAGGATTTCCTTACCTACAGTGCTCAAATTTATCCAATATGGGAAGCAATCAATGCCCAAATAATTTTTACTTTTGAATCACTCCTTAACTTCTGTCTTCCTCTTTTCAAACAAAAGTGAACAAGGAGATTCATACAAGCATCATAATATTATCTCAAGAAGCGAGTACACAACCGAGTTATCGACCAAAACTCTCTTCGTGCATTATCAATTATATCGACCTTCATATGTGGGTATCAACACAGTACCATAGACATGTCAAAATGTTTTTTCCTATTACACTATGGTGAAGTGAACTAAGACTTAATTCACATACAACCTCTCATTAATACATATAACTCTAGCATCATACCCATTACTGGAATCAAACATCGAGCATTGCACTCTTTGTCTCAATGTTTTGGCTGGCAAAAACACCTACTCTGAATGGGTGGATTCCTAGTTTATTAAGCTAGATTCAATCATTCGTTTACCATTTTAAGGAGCTGATCACACCATCAACTATGTGCTGAAGCAACCAATCAACAAAAACTCGTGTTTTCTAGCATCTGCAAAAGCCTGAAATGAAGTAGAGCTTCTATCGCACGAAAAATCCATTGGTAATTTGATAGAACACCCCCAGTTTCGGGCTCTATTATCATAGTGATACCATGTGTGGCAATCAAATTTTGTTTTAACTGGTGGTTTTTCATCTTGAGCCTATGCTTGGCTCAATGGGCAAAAAGCTGGTATTGCAATACCCTAATTCAAATCGAAGTATAGTTAAATCCATAGTACACAATAATTGTGAACAGTTTAAGAAAACATTATTGTTCACAATTCTTTGAGAACAATCAATATTATCCCATAAGTGTTTCATATTTCTAGGCTGCAAAACTCACGAGAAAGCACTTTATAACTCACCTATAAATATGAAATGTTCAATATTAAGGTTCCCAAATATCTAATGTGCAATCTGTACAGCCATCAGAAAAAGATAGACGTTATTGTTATATCAAGGAGCAAGTAGCTCTCATCGCCACTGCGCAAAATTGTGTATTTTATCATCACGTGGCTGCTTTACTTCATTCTTTTTAAATCTCAATCTGAAAATGTCATTACAACTGATGAGCTTTCAGGTACCTAATTACCATCATACTTCAAACCTGATGAGCTTTCAGTTCACAAAAACTTCTAAGCAGTTATCCCAGCCCAATTAAGAGCCAACACAAACAGCCATACTTCCTATTTTATGTGAATATAATATGGAAATGTGGCCTAAACATCATAAGATATAATAATTCCTCAACAACCATGGTTACTAGACACAGCCACATCGATGGAAGACTTTGATAAACCCTCTAACTTTTTCTTCAAATATACATTGCCTACATCGTGCCTTTAACTTGGAAAGAGAGGTAGCATGTATTGTGATAGAAAAACCTATCCAAGAATCTTATTCCATGATAGAGATGATCCAAGAAGTAAAAACATTAATGTATTGAACGCAGTAACAGATTCTTTGGCAACAAGAAATATCTCAGATCTCTGAAGTATATACATATGCGTCCAAACAGAAACTGCAAAGTAAATCTTCACTCACAATACATCTTAAACCGTCACCTACAGCTTCTTCTGCAACAAAGAATATCCCACATCTCTTATGTAGACACGTATGCACACCAGAGAAACTGCATAGTAAATCTTCACTCAGAATGCATCCTTAATGTTCACTGTGAACCAAGACCTTGAAAAACAATACTTTTAAACTGTACAGATTCATTCATGCAACAGAAGCTATTAACAATAGATGTACCACCCACAACAGCATACGTTACATGGGCAAAATCATTCTGCGCAAAAGTATACATCAACATAGGCAGCATTCAAAAGCTCGTTTTGGAAAACAGAAGACGTTGTAGATTCCATGTGCATATGCATGTCTGCACGCACATATCTGTAAGTACTAGACACCGTAATCCAGGAAAAAGCATACCAAAAACCGCATTTAATTCAGAAAATATAGAAGTGTCCGCAATGAGAACTCGGCATGCTAAAAAAAACAAAGAAAAGTTTGTAGATCCCATGAACATATGCAGGTACGTACGTACGTACGTATACATATCCTAGATATGTCAATCAGAAAGATCAAAGAACGTTCATCTTCAACAAGAACATCTCAGCATACCAAAAATAACATAAAAATATCGTAGATCCCACGTACAGATGCAGGTAGATACGTACGTACGTTTTGTAAGGGGTAAAGATTCTATTTCCTTGTGCAATAGACGCTATGCTTTCATAAGATTCTTTCATCTTCTTTGCATGTGTACTCTTCTTACATTTCATTAAGCAAAACCTTAATTCTCGATGCACTAGATTGTCCCTTAATAAGTGAATGTATGAATGGCAATACATTACTTGTTGCTAAACAAAACAGGTCCCTAAACCTAAGAAACATATCGGTGTTTCATAGACTTGGAAATGCTTTTTTATATGGTCATCTTAGAGAAACAGGGGAGAAACTTGGATATGCCGATTGAGTTTAACCTGCCATCTGAATGCTACAGCATGCCAGAAACTTCTTGTCATTCAGAATAGATCAAAGAACATTCGTCTGCAACAAGAACGAATCGGCACACATAAATACAAGCAAAGAAAAGATCGTAGATGCTACGCATATATGCAAGTACGCAAGCACGTATACTTATCCCAGATCCCGTAATCCAGGTTACGGCATACCCGAAACCGCATGTAATTCAGAAAGATCAAAGAGCATCCATCAATCGTCGGCAACAACAACAACTCGGCAAACACAAGCACAAACAAAGAAACGATCGTAGATCCAACGCACATATGCAGGCACGGACGTATATATACGCATGCCAGATACCGCGATCCAGGCTACGGCATACCAAAAACCGCATGTCATTCAGGAAAGATCTAAGCAAAACATTCTGTCCGCAACAAGAACAACATTTTCATGGATGTAAATGGAGTATCTAGACACGCGCAGAGACACACAGAGAGAGAGAGAGAGAGAGAGAGAGGAAGACGATGATTCTAACCTGTTTTCCCTGTGCATCACGCCATGGATGCCGAAAGGAAGAGCTTCAGGGTTCAGAGATCTGTGCCGAAAAACCCTAGAATTTTGTCCAATTTCCCATTTCTACCCTTCTGCATTTTCCTCACTATTTGGCAAATTACCCTTCTGCATTTTCCTCACTATTTGGGCACTCACAAAACCCTCTTCATGTACATTTTTTTTCTTCCAAAAAAAACATGATTCATCATTAGTAAAAAAAAAAAAAAAAAAAAACAGTGCCTCTACAAAATTTCAGTCTAGTGACTGAGAAAACCTGCTGATCAAGTAACCAAATTCAGCTGAAGTTCCAAGCTCCAATTCAGCTAAGAAAAAATTCTCAACTAGTTAACATACTGACCTTGCTGATCAAGTAGCAAAATTCAGCTGAAGTTCCAAGCTCCAATTCAACTAAGCGAAAATTCTCGACTAGTTAACATACTGAACCTACTGATCAAGTAACTAAATTCAGTTGAAGTTCCAACCTCCAATTCAGTTAAGCAAAAATTCTCAACCAGAAATAACCATTTTGGGGGAGAAAAATGACATTCAACTTGCAGAAAATTGCCTGACAATATTCGTGTGGCACGCCACTCTTTTATGAATTTTATTTTCCATATGGTGTCCCTATGAGAGCCATAACCCTCTTCATGTACTTTTCACTTTAGTCGTTAGAATCTTCCAAGGGGGTAGCACCTATAGCATTGGGCCCAGTTTGGTTTGAGTCGAACCGAACCGACCAAGCTGTGGTTTCAAAGGGGTTTGGCTTGATTAAAGCAAGTTTAAGTTTAACTTGGTTTGAAGAAATCGGGTTCAGTTCAGTTCGGTTTAGGAGGCTGGTAGTTTGGTTTGGTTTGGTTTTGTTCAGGAGGTTAGTAGTTTGGTTCAGTTCAGTTCCGGTGGCTATTAGTTCAGTTCGGCTCAGTTTGGGAGGTTTATGGTTTGGTTTAGTTTGTGGTTTTAGCTAACTTCAGAGTTTGGACCAAACCAAGTTTGACTTATGTTTTCTGACTTAAACATCATGTCATTGAACAAATATACATTGGTAAAATTGTTGATATTGAATTATTAGGATCATTCAAACCACGGTTCGATTCGGTTCGATTCTAAACTCCAAATAGATAGATAGGTAGGACCGATTAATTGATTGATTAGAAGCCCTCAAATCATCGATCGATCAACCGAACCACACATTGCAATCTGCTAGTGATCATCGAATATCTCAAATCCAAATAAGATCGAGACAGTGCCAATGCTGATCGTTGTGATAGTAAACATATCTCGCTTCGTGCATTAACCAGACGTCCAATCTGTAGCTGATGTAGTCGTAGACTCAGGATGGACACTTGATGATGGAACTATTGGATTCTTATACATTATTATCGGGGATTATTATATCAAGTTGGGGATGGGCAGCTTACTATTGGATTTTTATACATTATTATTAGGCTCCTGAATCGTCTAATCCCTTGTTAATTCTCCAATTTGCATACTACACTAATGGATTTGAATCGATTGTTTTATGATTCACGATAACCGCATATCAACTGAGGTTGACTTTTATTCACACCCTCAAACCTCAGACAATCCATGGCAATCTACCGATACTATACTGGTTGAAAAAGAAGAACTAAATGACTTTCTTGTCCATCTTCAATTTATTATTGTGAGTGGCTTGCAAATAGTGTGGAGAAGATCCTCTCATCTTCTTTCCTTCCTTTGAAAGAGAATATATGAGGATCATATCAAACAATTGGGAATTAGCGGATCAGCAAAAACGCAATAAGTCTATTTCGTTTTCAACAGAAGATTTTGTCGTCAGCTAGTTGCTTACGCGATCGCGTGAAGAAGTACTTCAGGTTTTGCTATTATTTTCTAAAGGAAGATGCTACCACAACTTATTTGAGCACTCTGGGCTCGTCGATCGATCTACTTTGTTTTGCTTTGATTTTTGACCTTTTTGTCATGCTTTATTTTTTAAATTTTCGCGTGTGCCCCTTCATCATTTTTATTTCCTTTACCTGCATTTTCCTTCTGCATTTGTTCTTTTATACAGCCTTTTAAACAGACCTATTTCTCTTTCTTTTCTGCTTTGGTGTTTTCATTTATTTGCTATTTGCATTATGCTACTTCCGTAAATTTTCTTTAAACTCAAATCTATGTATTTTTTCAGATATCTTAACGATTAATCTTGTGCTTTTTTTCTTAATTACTTTTTTAGTCTGTATTAGTATTCTCTTCTGTTTGCTGTTTTTCTCTTTC
Source organism: Azolla pinnata (assembly GCA_037176905.1). NCBI lineage: Eukaryota > Viridiplantae > Streptophyta > Polypodiopsida > Salviniales > Salviniaceae > Azolla > Azolla pinnata. The sequence continues at coordinate 25,960 of JBBBWG010017779.1, forward strand.
ATCGATCCACAGGCTTGTTTTTTTTCTTTTATGCTTTGATATGTTAATTCTTGCGTTTGTGGACAAACAGAGAGACAGACAATCCGGTAGATCCAAGATATCTTGTGCGTTTTAATAGTATAGAAATCACCGGAAGGCCAGTTTCGTGGTCAAACTTGGGCTACAAGAAACGAATCGAAAGGCCCATCGTTCACTGAAGAGAAGAATACTTTTGCGAGACCTCTCTGTTCATCGAAGTGAAGTTGTAACAGAGGTCCTGTCTACAAACATCCGATTTCGATCGCCCACAGATGTAACTAATTCTATAGAAATAGATCTTTATATACTAGTAGAAACCGAGATGCCTTATAAGCAGCATAGGTCTAACGAATTATAATAACATCTAAAGGTTACGAGGACCGCTGACTGGGTCATTTTGAATGCTTGTCACGAAGGTCATTATCTGATGGAGGGAATCTGCTCAAAGGCTGGTAACCAAGGACTAGTTCGCCCAAAGGGCGGCTCCGGAACTGGTAGAGCCCAGGCTTGAACTCAGGATCTCTCGCCCCAGTATTGATTCAGGGATTTCGTTTCGCTCTTACAAATTTTAATTAGTGGGGCCAGAAACGCCTGTAAAGAACAAACCAGCGGTCCTACCAATCGTCACCCAATCGGAAATCGGGGCATTGCGACGAATATTCTCTTGTAAGAGAAAGTATGCGGCATTGGTTGGATTGTTGAGCATTCATTCCATTGATCGGGTGGGGCATTGGAACAAGTTGTTGCAAAACTGCAACAGTTTGGCTAGAAGGTCAAGCATTGCCGAAAAAAGGGATGTGTATATAGAAAAGGGAACTAAACACAACGAGGTGCGCAAAGTCAAAAGCGAGAAGCTTATACATACAAATCAAACCATTTGCCCAGCTTCCTATATTCCCATGCCTTTTGTTCGACGCATCGGAGCAGAGCGGCAGGCATCTTGTGTCGATCGCCCAAAGATTATTTGGATCGAGCTCTACGGTAGTTCCAATGGTTGGAACACTTGGATCTGGGTTTAGATCCTCGACATTCTATTATTTGGCACAGAGAGCGATGTTATGCGTCGATTGGTTGATCGGAAGAGCCCGCGGATCGTCGACTCTGGTTCATAAAAGCTTAAATTATGCAGCATCATCAAAAGGGAGGAGCACATCTTGGACAAAGAATCGCAGGCGTGAGATGTAACTGACGCGTGGCTCGAATCCGGGCGAACGTCAGTCCGAAGCAGATTTTAGGATTTTTTTTTTCTTCTTCTAACTCCTTGTGGGGGTCCCTACTAGAAGAGCATGGGTCTTGGCTTCCTGTGCCAGTCAACTGGCTCTTTTGAAAAACCTTTGCTCTCTCCCCAGAGCATCTTAGACCCGATCGATGTTTGCATCGATTACCACGTTTTTAACTGGCTTTCTGGGCGTGCAAAGGGGTCTCTGGAGATGAGGGGGGCGCCCGCCAGCTACTGCATTGAGCCATACGTACAATGCGAAAAAAATGCCTGTAACCGCAGACGCTGTCATGGTTTCAGCGGGCCGATCGGCAATGACGACTGTTGCTCTGTGGAGCTGAAGCCTGGTCAAGAGATGGAACGGACGTTTTTCGCGGCGAGAATCATAACGAGAATTGAGTGTAACTGAAGGGGAGAACAAACGCGAACAACCCATCGATGATGACGACTGTGGTGGTGGGGTGGTGATGGTGATCATGGTGGTAGATAGTGATGAAACAAAACCTATTAGACGATGACGATGGTGGTGGGTGATGATCATGATGGACAAAAACCATCAGATGATAATGATGGTGGACAAAAAACCCATTAGATGATGATGATGATGGTGGTGGGGATGGCGAACAAGTCATCGGGGGGTTATGACTATGATGGACAAAATCTATTGGATGATGATGATGGTGATGGTGAACTAAACCCATTAGATGATGATGATGGTGGTGGTGAACTAGACCCATTGGATGATGCTGATGATGGTGATGATGATGGTGGTGATGATGATGATGGTGGTGATGATGATGATGGTGATGATGATGATGATGATGGTGATGGTGATGGTGGTGGTGATGATGATGTGGGCAAAACCTATTTAGATGATGGTCATGATGGTGATTAAGATCCATTGGATGATGATGATGGTGGTGGAGAAAGGACCGGAATGATGATGATGGACAAGATGGTGATGGTGATGGAAACGATAGACAAAACCCAGTGGAATGATGATGATGATGGTGACGATGGTGGTGGTGGTGAGCTGCAAATAGAAGAACAAAACAAAGCTCTCTTGGCTATGGCTATGGCACCTCTAGAAGAAACAGAGGCCTTCTCTTTCTTCCTCCTCTGCTTCTCTGCTCTGCATCTTGGATCGGAATATCCCCTTCCATCGTTCGCCCCCTCTCTTTTACTCCTTCCAATTCTTCCTGAGCTCTTCTTCTCTGCTCCTTCTGCATCATATATATATATATATATACCCCACTGACACACACTGTCATAGAGCTCAATCACTAACTCTTTTTTGCCCTCCTCTTTCATCGCTCTTCACCCCCTTCACCATTGCCCTTTGAATCTTTCTTTGCTTTGCTGCCTGATTCCTCCCCCCCCCCCTGATCTTTACAGCCAGCTCATTTTTGCTGCTCTCTGATCTTAGCTAGCTAATCTCTCCCCCCCCCCCTTTTGATTCCTTTGCTATTCTTCATCTTTGATCATACCTTCTATATCATTCTATCTATCTGTCTACCTATCTATCCGTATTTTGGTTCATCTCTTGTTTAATCTAATCAGCTTCCTCTCCCGTTCCATCCGGGTGCAGCAAGATTCCCCTGTTTTTTTATACACCTTCCATGGCTACTATGTACCTTCCACCCTCAACACCAATTGCTAAAACAAGTGTGAATGGTGCGGAATCGATGCTTTGCAAACAAATCCATCATATAAGCAATCCATCTCTACTTCAAAATGGGCTGGCGCGGAGCCCCAACAAAAGCATGCTTAAGAGCTCATTCCTGGGGAGCAATACCAAATTTCTCCTGAAGAGAGGCAATGATAGCAACGCCAACGCTGTCAGTGGCCTTTGTTCTTCTCCTTCGAGGATCTCCATCGATGCTAGCTCTAATGGGTCTGATTGTGCTATGCTTGATGATGTACCTCACCTCACAGACTGGCTTCCTGGCTTGGAGGTATGGTTACAAAATTAGATTCTTTAATGCATGTCAAGCTTGGACATGCCAATCTCAATTACAAAAGGTAGTTTTCGAATAGGTTTTTCCAAGCCATACTAATAAACTATCTTTGTTTTTCATATGCAAATACTGCAGTAGCAGTGTTTGGGTATTTTGCTGAATATGATAGCGCTATCACTCTGCTTGATTCTGCATATATCATCAGGAAGTAGTTCTAGTCTATTTCTCCAAATCATCTTATATATATATAGCTCTGAATTATTATACATACTACAAACAGCAGTATTTGGGCATTTTGCCCAATATGATGATACTGTAACTCTGTTTTAAATGTGCATATATCTATATATCATATAACTATCTAGCTAGGGCATATCTCTGAATCATGTTATATATCTATATATTTATTTCCATATCTATCTATCTATCTTTTTATTTCTCTCTCTCTCTCTCTCTATATATATATATATATTTATATTTATATCTATCTATCTATCTATCTTTGCTACATTATGTAGTACACATTCTAGAATTTGGGCATTTTACCCGGCATCATGTTACTATAATACTGCTTGGATGTGCATATATCGTCAGGAAGTGTTCTTGGGCATCTCTGCAAATCACGTTCTATATAGCTTTGCTTAGTTTTGGACATGTTTTTTTCCCTAAAAGGGCTCAGCAAGCTTGAATTGTGTACATATCTTTGTTTTTATCTGAATCAATGCTCTTTTTGAACGAGGAATGTTGTTTTTTATACCATACATGCCCTCAGTATGTCTGATTTATCTGTAAATATATGCGACAGGCACATAAAAGCCCCCTCAACTACAAATCAGGCTATTCATCAATGAGGTAATGCAAAAGATTGTGTATATATCTTACTTCTTGAGAATTAGGGATAGCATATAAAAGGCCCTATGTTCTTATTTGGTATCCTTGTGCGTTTACTTATGATGGCAGGCAGTACTTTGTGAACCCAGATGACGTAATTGCCAGAAATGTAAGCTCTCTATAGAAGATTCTCCGTTTAGAGGCATATTATGATATTTTTTCCGAGGTTTGGAACTTATATGTACATAATTGCATAATCAGGCTGTGGAGAATCTCTCTTCTCTCGGAGATGGGCTCTACTTTCGGCGTGCAGGCCCAAGGGAAAATGTATGTATGGAAAGCCTCAAAAGTTGTATTAACACTTTCAAAGGGAAGAAAAAAATATCGAGTTCTTTCTTTTCTTACCACAGCTTGTCAACATTAAGCTTTGTACGAAAGCTGTGGGAAAAAGTTTTAGATAACTAGGACAAGTTCTTGTGGTGTTGCTGAAAGACTTGGAGAGTGATTTGCTTCTTCACCATGACTGATTCATGCTGTATGTTTATTTCTACTAGGTCTACTTCACACCAGAGGAGGTAAATGCTTGTATTGTTACCTGTGGTGGGTTATGTCCTGGTCTCAATACGGTTATTCGTGAGCTTGTATGCTCTCTCTGGAATGATTATGGTGTTCGGAATATCATTGGCATCGAAGTAAGCTTACTTTTAATCATACTTTCTCACTTTATAACAATCCGTTCTTTTCAATAACGATTGTACACTTGTGGAAAAACAAGTCGCTTATGATGGAGCTTTTTGTTTGCTTGAACTTAAAAACATGGATTATATTAACTCTTCTAACCCGTTTCGCATTCCATTGCATTCTGTCCTTGGATAGGGCGGCTATAAGGGGTTTTATGCACGGAATACCATCCCATTGAATCCAAAAGCTGTCGATAACATACATAAACGCGGAGGAACGATCCTAGGGTCCTCTCGAGGTGGTCATGAGACGTCCAAGATAGTCAACAGTATACAAGATCGTGGCATAAATCAGGTGTGATGAAAAACTTGGTCTAGTTTGTGGGGAATTGCATGCTGGTTATGTACGTATATGCATATATATGCAAATGTGTATATGTGTGGATGTCCAAGGTAGTCAATGACGTACAAGACTGGCATTAACGAAGTGTGATGGAAGTTGGTTTAATTTGTGGTGCATGTTTTTAGTTGCATGCCTATGCAATGTGTGTATGTATGTACCGTTAAATGAAAGTGGGGTATGTACCGTTGATCAGGTCTATATAATTGGAGGTGATGGAACACAAAAGGGAGCTTCACTTATTTATGAGGTAAACTGCCATATTCTTTCTTGATCTTGATTATCAAGAAAATATTTTCTTTGGAATCAGCTTGTGTTTAAAAGAATACTACTTAGATCCAGAATTTCTAAGCATCTAAAAGAAGAGAAGAAAAAATTTGGCAATTTCACAGGAACTTAGAAGGCGTGGCTTAAAAGTAACTGTTGCAGGAATCCCCAAGACAATCGATAATGATATTGATGTAAGTTTTTCTTTTTTCCTTTTCTTCTTAGGACATTGTGATGTTCAAATAATCAGCTGTTTATTACCTACCATTCATCTGTTGCCTTTTCCTTTTGAGTATCCATTTTTTTGTTGTAACATTGATTTGGTGAGCGTGATATACACAGGTGATAGATCGATCGTTTGGCTTCGATACTGCAGTGGAAGAGGCTCAGCGAGCAATCAATGCAGCTCATGTCGAAGCTGAGAGTTGTCACAATGGAATTGGTCTCGTCAAACTGATGGGTAGACATAGCGGTAAAAACCATGGAAAAACCTGAATGCCATAACCCGAAACCCTAAACCCTAAAACCCTAAACCAAATCATCAGCTCATATTCATACCAGGAGTTTGATTTGAATTTCTTTGTATACAGGATTTATTGCGATGTATGCAACACTTGCAAGCCGTGATGTGGTAAGCATTTTTTGGACATGAAATTGAGCTTTCAAGATGGTGTATTATGAAGTAGAGTGCATTTCTTTTAACACTAGCAGAATGTTGCCTTTTTTCTTCTTTTTACTCGATACCGCTTTTCTTGCCTCGGAACACTTGATTTTTGACAGCATTTTTTGCTCTTTTGAAGGATTGTTGGTCGGTATCATATTCTGTTTTGGGTTTGTTGAAGGATTGTTGCTTGATACCGGAGGTGGATTTCTATCTCGAAGGAGAAGGTGGGCTATATGAATTCGTGGAGAGGCGGCTACAAGAGAATGGGCATGCCGTTATCGTTATAGCAGAAGGGGCAGGACAAGGCTTGATATCGGAGAGTATCATAGGCCAAGAGGGGCACGATGCATCCGGAAACAAAGTGCTGCTCGATGCTGGAACATGGCTAGCTCAAAAACTGAAGGTAAAAAAAGATGTGAACAATCAGGTTAATAGGATGAAAACAGAACACCCCATTCTTTTCTTATTTCAATCATAGATCGAATCTCGCTCTAACCGCTTCTATCACTATTACTAGCTTGATATTGCAGATGATCTCTATTTTACTATAACCGGTAGTGTGTGGCATATATATGGCTGTAATTGAACATTTTCCTGCCAAATATACTGCCTGTTGTGGTGAAACCAAATGTTGTTTCTGTTCTCTTCTTTTTTCAGGGTCATTTCGCCAGCATCAAATCACCCCTCAATCTCAAATATATTGGTAAGTTCTGGATCATCAAAGTTTCAGGTTTTGCGAATTAAAAAATGTGGCTTCTAAACATTCTAAAATATGAATGTAGATCCGACGTATATGATCCGCGCTATTCCGAGCAACGCAGCGGATAATGTGTACTGTACATTACTCGCCCAAAGTGCAATTCATGGAGCCATGGCAGGTTTTACTGGCTTCACCGTAGGCCCAGTAAATGGCCGGCATGCATACATACCGACCTCGGTAAGAACAAAACACAAATCTCTATACACATACACACGCACGCAGATTTGATATATAACGACTGGTATACGATCGATTTGCTGCGCATGGTACTGAAGATGATGCAATCTAAACTCTTCTGTATCTGTGTGTTTCTTCTTCGCCCGCTCTTTTTGCGAGCTGCAGCGAATCACCGAAAAGCAGAGGCATGTGAACCCGAGCGACAGGATGTGGGCGAGGCTTCTTTCATCAACCAACCAGCCAGCTTTCATAAGGAAAGAGAGAACCGAAATCTCGCAAGAAGTCGAAGATCTCCTCAAGAAGCAAGGATCGACGCTCCTCATGCAAGTCTAGACCGTGAAATTGCAGAGCATCGATCCATGTACATTACATACAACACCACTATTACAGATTTTATGTGTAGATTTATACATAACATATAGAAAGTATATATATATATATATATATCTCTATGGCCAGCTTTGACATGGGAGGATAATCTCAGAGGGCAATGGAGTCCTCAAATTTTAGGGTTGGATTAGAGCATACATAAGCGTGTTTTCAAGTATAAATATATCATCTGAGAATCGAGATTTTGCAGGCAATAAAACTTCCACATTACCCCTTCTTGAGCATCTGTCCTATGTCTATTAAGTGTAACTATTTCATTTTTCCATAAGCATTCTCATGTTGGTGCAGAATAGTGATCGGCAATCGTGCTTGGCTATCAATCACATGATCTTAATTGCTCTCTATTTCCATCCAAGTGCGAAGCTCGTACATGTTCTGCATTTGTAGCTTCACTTGCCTTTTGTGAAGCGTTTCCATGGAATGTAGAGGTGATCTGTAGCGAGTTCTTCTTTTTTTTGACCTTGGGATTGAGTGCAAATAAACGTTTTGACCTTAGATTTCCTGAACAAGAATTGTTGGAATTTCTAGACTTAGGTCGAGAATGAAGCAACACTGTAACGAAAAATCCAAATTCGTAGACTTTGTTCCCACGAAAGAGGAGGCAATTTTGTTCGATAATATAGAGGTTGGGACTTTACGTGTTGGGCAAGAAAAGGTGACATTTCCACCATAAAGATTGATTCTCGATTTCTAGACTTTTGACTTGGTATAATTGATCGTTTTGATTTTGACGTTGTCTCTTGTTGCACGCATTTTTATAAAAGCCTGAACTTGAAATAGTAGATTTGATAGCTATGACAAGTCAAATTGAGCTTGACATATGTACATTGAACGTGTCGACAGTTCGTTTCGAATGTTTGAAGTCACAGTTTGATGCCCATAGATTTACTATTTGACGTGTATTATTACCGATAGATCAATCAATCAAACCATAGAATCTATCGAATCACAGTTGGTTGATTCAATAACCATGCAATGGGCTTGATGTAGCATCAATATGGTGAGAGGGGAAATACTGTGAAATCACACGATGAGAATTGATCGGAAGAATTCGGAGCCAAAATGGGATCATAAACTTGATCTATTAAAAAAGTCTATTGATCCACTGATTTTTGCCCATCAATATAACATGTAAACAATCTGCAAAAAGAAATTCTGTGTTATGCAGTAATTTGTGATTCTTTCTTGTTGCAAGTGTTCCAGATCGAGCCTGTCACATGTTCCAGGCGGTGGAAGTTTCAGGCAGTTAGCAATGGTGGGGCCTGAGAAGAAGAAGAAGAAGAAGAAGAAGAAGATGATGATGATGATGATGAAGATGATGAAGAAGAAGATGACAATGAACAGAAGATACACAGCACATCTTCTCTTTGGGTGGGGTATGATCCGTGAACTGTTATCGCCCACGTTGAGATCGCATGCCTGAAGTAGGTATGGTGTAGTTAACTAGATTTTCTCTTTCTGTACGTGTATATAAGAATTCGAGCTTCACTCACCTTCAAATCTCTTTTCCAGCTCTGCATCATGAAGCTCCATTGCCTCTTCCTGTGCTTCACTCTCCTCCTCTTCCTGGGGTCCCATCCGCCGCCTTCCTATGCCAAAGGTAACAAAAAACAACACTAATACCACCAAATTTGTGCATTCTTCTTGGTTTGCTAAGGCGCATGTCCTTGTTCTGTAACACACGGGTGTGGATTGAAAAACAATTCCATATGCATTTCAACAACTTGTATGTCTGATGCCCACAGTAGTTCTTCCTAACTATGGGGTGTGAGCACCACTAGAAAAATGAACCTAATAGAGCTTATTTTGGGGGCAACATGCTTACAAAATCCATTGAATTCTGTTTCAATATATGTATGACACTCACCCATCATATGTAGGTGCAAAAATAGCAATTAGCAATGCTAGGAAACCCCCCACCATGTAAAAGAATTCATAGTCCAACACAAGCTTGTCAAATGTAACAGGTTTAGAGCAGGCATTGAACCTAGCAAAGGCACACGGATTGCTAGTGTAGCCGATTAGCCATAACCATTACTAGAAATCAAGGGAAAATCTTGACATGTTGATGGAGAGAAACAAACGATTAATTCTGTGTATGTTTAGGGGACAATATCGAAACAAGAACAGCGTTCGACCCGTCTTCGGAAGAGTGGAATTGGAAGGACTCGGTGATCACGGCATTGAAAGAGAACAATGCACTGGGCAACATCATGATCAACCGAGTCGGGCGGTTATGGTGGGATCGTTCTGTTCCTGCCAACGCCAAGGAGTATAACATCAGGATCAATGGCTACGCTTTTCACGTGTGCACCTTCGGCGACGGGCCTGCGTTCTTCCAAACGATGGGTTGGTATGGTTGGGAGAATTGGGGCTTCGATGGGAATTTCACCCGCCAAGATAAGTTCACCGTTACCTTCAATTGATTCGACTGGTTTTTACACATTCAGATCTGGTCCAAATGCTAGTTTTTTGCATATCTGATCCAAATGTTTAGTGTAGAAATCTGAGCCAAAGTTTGGTGTTACACATCTGATCCAAATGTTAGTGTTACACATCTGATCCAAATGTTAGCGTCCAGATGTGATTCAAATGCTAGTGTAATGATCTGATACAAACAACAGTTTCACCCAATACCCACACCCATCATGTAGATTATTGCCATTCTAGAAAAACCAGAGTTTTATTGTTATTTGCAGATTAAAATGATGTCGGTTGTCATGCATGAACCATGTGAGGGAAGTACTCACATGCAATGCACATATGTATTAGAAGTTTTTTTTTCAACTACAGATTTATACTTATGTTGCACTGATTCACATCTTCAATTAAAAACCATATTGATGTGGACAATCAGGAAGAACATACACTGCCTTAATATTTCGAAACGCAGTAACGATTTGCTTCCTAAATGCTATGCACACATATTGTGTACAAGGGATGTTCAAAGTGGTGATTACAACAAACAAGGGGCATATCAAATACAAAAACTTAACATTACAGTGTACTGTGAGCAGAAAGAACTGTTTGCTTTTATCGTGGTGCATGCTAAGATGGATGTGATTCTGGTTGTTTTGCTTGGCTTTCATCGCAAGCCCATTCTTCCACAGCTCAGTAGACTACCTAAAGGTTGCAATGGATTGAATGGTTAGATGAACAATCCACGGAATATTTATGCCAAGTAATAATACAAGATTAAGCGTATGCATTGGTCAGACTAATTGAGTATGACCAAGAAGGTCAAGGCTTAAATTCCTAACTAGTACTTGCATGTTCTCCTTTCAAATCTTTAGCCATTATTCCTTATTTCGATTATGGCTGCCTAGATGCAAATTCCTTATGAGATTGCATGGGCTTGATTACTAGAAAATCCATGCATGCATCAATGATTGTGCTCTTTTTCGAGAGGAATTTGAGGCCTTGGCCGAATGCCCAAAGTGTGAAGAGCCAAGATATCGAGGAGATATATCTACACTGAAGGCTCCTTGCAAAGTGGGTACCTTTCAAATGAAAGTTGAACATTATTGTCATTTTCGCCTTATTTATATGTTTGTAAATTATAATGTGTTTTGCTTGTGATTTTAGGTACTTCGACATTTCCCAATCATTTCCTAGCTTCGCATGATGTTCTAGTGCCAATCCATAGTATCATTGATGGATTAAAATGCATCACATGTAGCCAAGATGGGAAGTGGAGAATACTTGTTAATTCTCTAGCATGGCAACACATTGATACAATGTGGCCAGATTTTGGTGCAAAGAAGCGAAACTTGAGTTTGGATTTAGGCATGGATGGTGTGAACCCATTTGGGCTCTACAACACTTCTACAGTGTTTGGCTAGTTGCATTGTGCAACTATAACTTGCCCCCACACATGGCGATTAAAATTGGACATATAATGTTGGCACTCCTCATCCTTGGTAAATATAAGGTCAAAAACATTGTACCTGGCATCTTTAGTGGAAGAGTTACAACACTATGGCAGATGATCGGGGTGGAGGATATGTCGAGGGCGCAGCATAAATGCCAATTTCACCTTAGAGCCATTCTAATGTGTGCGATACATGACTTTCCATGATTCGAGGAGTGTCCATTATATATATATCTATTCATGATCAAGGAGGTGTTACTCTCATGGAGTATCTAATGGTGAAATTATGTTCATCTTGTAGGTTTATACAATCATGGTATCCCAAGATGTGGTCCTACTCTCATGTCATCACCATTGCCTAACCCCAAATGAGTCATTTACAATAATTACAACAAATTCCTTCTTTCGACACATCCACTGTACCGACCCCCCACATATTGGCCTGGCACCACTATCCATGTCAATGAAAAAGTGGACAAAGTTGTGGAGTTAAAAATGATGGAGAAGCAATGCTTGGGATGGCATTTACCGCATAATTCTCGCACAATTTTCGCATGGTTATTGCAAATGATGTTTGCTGTAAAATAGTTGCAAAGTAGTTGCATTGTAGCTGCAATTGCCGCATATCGGATGGACATTAGCTGTGACCTAGTTTGTCATGTCAAAGTGTCCAAACATGGTGCATCAATTGGGCATCAATGTCGCAATAAAAGGGCATGGCTACTTCATGTCAATAGCGCGTCAAAATGTCGTGGCAACGAAACAAAACATCATGAAATTTGGCATCAAACACATGCATGTATGTTGCGGTAATGTTGTATCTATTGAGCTGTAAACTGATGCAAACATTCCCAACTACTTTGCGTCTAGTTTTAATTTTGGTCAACAATAGGTGCCCAAAAATAGATGTGTCAAACGTTGCATTTGTGCTCATGTTTTATAGAGGTAACATTGGTGTCAATAGTCTCATCAATGCTTGCATCAAATGTGCAACAAACACATCAAAGTTGCAACAAACAAGAAGGGGTTGCAATAAATAAATTTATCACGACCTAGATGTGACATGTCTACATTGTGGTACACTTGTGTCAATGGTTGTGGTAATATCATGTCAAATTTGATACATTTCTAATAAATTTTCGTCATGACCCAAACGTGACGAAATAGTTGTGGCAAAATGCTCCATACCTTCTAGTGCTGGTAATTGTTTTAAGTAAATTTCTCTATTAGAACAAGGCGATGACATCTTCCACAACAAAGTCGGAAAAGCACGGCGATGGGACGTGAAACAACTTTTCTTCTCGCAATCAAAGGGACTCCTTTGAAGCTTTCTTAGATATCTTTGAAGAAAGCCCAAAGGGAATAGAACATTCTAGAAAGTTCCAGAGTTTTCTCTGAATACAATAATCACTATATCATAAAAAACTAGCTTTACATTTTATGTTCTGATAAGTTACTTCAATGGTTAGGTTTCTCTACCATGCAGTACGAGATCCTGAGATTGAATCCAGGGGAAGCCTAATGCTCATTGATTCCTTATACTAGACACCAAACAAGCCATGACAGTCAATTTCTATGGATTTCATTACAGATTTTCCATCTTCATAAGGTTTTGATGCTATTTTAACCGTAGTGGATCGATTGACCAAAATTGCACATTTTTTGCGGTGTGTTAAGAGCATTAGTAGTCAAGAAACAACAGACATCATTATGCGGGAAGTATTTCGTCATCATAGTCTTCCAGATAACATTATTAGTGATCGTGGTCTGCAATTTATCTCTCACTTTTGGAAGCACCTCTGTGACGGGCTCCGAATCACCTGCAAACTCTCTTCAACATATCATCCTGAAACTGATGGCCTAACAGAGCGCACGATTCAAACATTTGAGCAGTATCTTCCATGCTTCATCAGTTACCAACAAGATGATTGGAGTCATCTATTACACCTTGTAGAGTTTGCGTACAATAACATTGTACACTCTTCTACCAAGGTCACATCTTTCTATGCTTATACTGGTAACCATCCTCGATGGTGTCTCTTGGACATCCCAGTGCTCTCACCAAATCCTAGCACGGAGTAGCATCTCCATCGCCTGCAATAGCTTCAGTCCGAGTTGTCTTCACATCTTCAGAAAGCTCAAGCCCAATATAAGGCCCATGCAGATCGACATCGTCTTCCGTCTCCATTCAAGATTGGTGATTGGGTATGGTTGTTACGCCGCCACATCAAGCCTACTCGGCCATGTGATAAGCTAAATTATTAACGCCTCAGTCCTTTTATCATCACGGAGCGGATTAATGACACAACCTTTCGTCTTGATCTTCCTGCAAATTTACGGCTTCATCTCGTCTTTCATAGCTCTCTTCTAGAGCCTTGTCACACCAGCTCGATTCCCAATCGTGTCATGCCGCCCCCACCTCCTCTTCAACTTGCTGACGGCCCGGAGTACAAGGTAGCCTCCATTCTTGATTCTAAAATTGTGCGCAACAAGTTATATTATCTCGTTGATTGGTTGGACTATTCTCCGAGTGATCGCACATGGAAACCCGTCGTGTCGATCATGTTTGTAATGCTCAAACTCTTATCGACGACTTGCATAAGCACTATCCCAACAAACCCGGGCCTGCATTATTAACAACTCCTTCCACTTGTCGTTTTAGAAGGGAGAAGGGAGGATAGTGTAAAGAATCAATGAGCATTAAGTTTCCCTAGATTCGAACCCAGGATCTCGTACTACATGATAGGGAAGCCTAACCATTGAAATAGCTTATCAGAACATAAAATGGTAAAAGCTAATTTTTCATGATATAAGGATTATTGTATTCAGAGAAAACTCTAGAACTTTCTAGAACATTCTAAAACCTTCTAGAGTATCCTAAAATATGCTAGGAATAGAACATTCTAGAACTTTCTAGAAATCTTTAGGCTAATCCTATAAATAGAGCCATATACATCATATCAAATCAGTTCGAGTCAACGCCAGTCTTGAGCCTTAAGCTTTTCTTGTATCCAACTCCTCTTGTACTCATTGTATTCTAATAAACTTACTCTTCTGTTATCTATCCACTTTCCTCTCTTCTTCTCTACTCTTATATTTTCTTTCAATTATTCAATCTCTTCCCTGGTTCGGACACACCCCTTCCAAATAGCGGGAAATACATCAAGGACTACAAGGGCACATTCATAAAGAATCAAAGGACATTACGAGAAGTTTGGTAAGGATGGTACTAACTTGGAACATGAAGGACTGTGGTCCATAAATATCTTAGGCCGACAGCGAATTGGCTAAACTCGGCACTTTCTACCACTTTCTAAGGGTTATGATGTCATTCTCATAGTGGTCGACCGCTTCACCAAAACGACACATTTCTTTCCCTGTGTGAAGGCTTTTACTAGTTAGGACACAACAAATATAGTTATACGAGAAGTATTCAAACATCATGGCCTTCCAGATGATATTATTAGTGATCGAGAACGTCAATTTATCTCAAAGTTCTGCCAGCACTTGCTTTAGATCCTAAAAATGTCTTCTAAACTTTCTTTGAGTTATGCCACTCAAACTGATGGTCAAAATGAACAAACAAACCAAACGTTCGAGCAATATCTTCGATACTTTATCAATTATCAACAAGATGATTGGGTTTATTTTTTGTATATGGTAGAATTTGCATTTAAGAATTCTATTCATTCTTGTACAGGATATAGTCCATTCTTTGCAAACACCGGATATCATCCTCGTTGATGATGCTTGAACATTCAAATATCTCTAATAACCCTATTGTTCATGAACATTTATTGCAAGTAAAGGACATTCAAGCCAAGCTTTCTGACCATTTGCGTCATGCTCAAACCTCATATAACAAAGCAGCACATCGACATCGTTTGGACTTTGACTCTAAGATTGAACCTAAGTTTCAAATTGGGGATCGAGTATGGTTGTTACGACGCAATGTGAAACAACCAAACCCTGTGACAAAGTAAACTACCAACGTCTTGGTCCTTTTATGATATCTCACAAAATCAATGATTTTGCTTTTCAATTACAACTACCTCGATATATAAATCTTCATTAAGTGTTCCATGTCTCATTACTTGAACCTTGTGCATCTAGTTTTATTTTAGGACAAATATTTTCACGCCCACCTCCAATTTACCTAGTAGAAGACCAAAATATGAAGTTCAAGCTATTTTGGATTCGAAAATCATGTGCAACAAGTTATATTATATTGTAGACTGGCTAGGGTAAACGCCTAATGATCGGACATGCAAACTTGTTGAGAATGTTACTAATACTCATCAACTTTTAGAGGAATTCCTCGCTCTCGTGTTCTGACTTGTGGAACTCATCATCAAAAGAGGGAGATAGTATCATGACTACCAGCACACAAAGGTTTATAGGTAGCTTTGAACCTATGATCTATGACTATATAGGTAAATTAAATCTTATGCATTAAACTATCTTATTTCAATCAATAAATATTAGATTGTAATACTTGATCATATCTTAAACATTTCCAATTAACATAAAAAAACGACTTGCGACATCTGCTGACATTGCGAGTCCGCATAACCACCCAAGTGGCAATCATGCAAGCAATGTCGAATACGTGCATCTAATGGTCGTGTTCACACTGTCCATAAGTGAACGGGCCATATTTGTAATAAGCCGAAAAGGCTTCAGCCCTAGCTTGGGGGTATAAATACCAAGCTTGTATGGCCGTCCAAAGGGGGTTGCTCCAACTCTTGTGAATAGAAGTTCTATTCTTGTGCCTATCCCTCTCTCTCACTCTCTCTTGTGCCTCTGCTGCTACTTCTCACCGCCTCAGATTTGAAGCCTCCTCCTTCAGATCTGATCTTCTCTTTGTTCTAATCAACCTCTTGACATCTCCAACGTACTACTGGAAGTTAGTGCCTTGTTCCGCTTGACGGTCTCTCCCAACATTTGGTATTAGAGCGCGGATTCTTCCGCTGCAGGCCGTCATCTGCTGCTACTATCTTCCTGCTGTATTCAACTCAGTGTGGACATCAAGAGCGTGTGGTTTGGAGAAGATTCAAGACAGTTACGACCATCCGTAACTTTTTGACAGACGACTAAAAATTCAAGCTTTCTAAGAGTTTTCTGCGACATCTTCTATTGTGCAACACATCATCGTGTTCGCCTTGACGTCAGGGAGAGAATGTAAGGTACGACACTACATTTGAAGTAACCCGCAGAGAGTTACGACCGTTTTACTGCAATCTGTAGTAAAACGCTCTATCGTAATCTAATCCGTACAGTGTATGATTAGATCGCGATTCCGACAGTCGTACTCTCTTTAATAGCGCTTTGTACTCACTTCGGACGAAGCCAGAGGCCTGTGTTCACTCCGTGCATCAGAAGAGTCAGAACGACTCGTTCTTCTGCGGACTAGGCGTAATAGTCCGATTTCGACTCGGACTTTGACAACACGGTTCATACTCACTTCGGACAGAGCCGTCGTGCTCGTGCCCACTCCGAGTAGAACCGTAATCCCCTTCACGTTCGTGTCCAACTCGGTTAGAACGCATTCCGGGTAGACTGTAGTGTAGTCGTACTCACCCACGGTCATAACCACTCTCCACAGAAGTACGGACGAGCCTTCTCGACAAATGGCTTCGACATCCGGCTCATCTGAGATGAGTCTAAGGAAGTTCGACGAGATCAACTTCTGGAAGGAGCAGATGCAGGACTATCTCATAGTCCGCAGCTAGATCGATCCAATAGAACATGAGACAACTCCGACAACATACAAGCCGGAAGAATGGACAAAGCTGGACCGGGTAGCCCGTGCCACCATTCGGATGCATCTGTCGGAATCCGTGTACTACACAGTTCAGTCATGTACGACAACAAAAGAATTGTGGAAGATGTTGTCGGACACATATGAGAAGAAGGTGGCCGCTACAAAGATTTATTTGATACGACACCTTTACAACTTGCGGATGAAGGAATCCGACTCGATCACGGCTCACCTAAACGAGTACGAAGGAATCATTTCCCAGCTGTCAGCACACGGGATGACGATTGATAATAAGCTGAAAGCTCTATTGTTGATGAGTAGCCTTCCACTGTCCTGGGAAACCTTAATCACGACCGTATGCAACCTAGCTGCTGCGGCCGTGAAGTACTCCGAGATTACGAGCTCCATTCTGTCTAAAGACGCTCGGAGGAAAACGTTTGTTCAGAACTCGGCAAGTGAAGCATACACCGTACAGAGTACGGGTGATCGACAACAACATCGTGCACAAAGTTCCTCACGCGGGCCGAACGCGACGAGAAATCGAAGTAAGTGTAAGGATTTACGGAGGTGCAATTATTGCAAGAAACCTGGACACATCAAGGCCGACTGCCAAGCCTCAAAACGAAGAACGAAAAATTTCAGCAAAAGGGCAATCATACGGAGGAGGTGAACTTTTGCGGTTCATCTTCTACGAATTCACGGCGCACAACCGGAGCTACTACGGAGGATGATCCGAACATCCTCACTGTGGAGAGCATGGCCGAAGCAGAAGTTCTGCTCACGACGGAGGAAGCCACCAGCTGGCTACTCGACTCGAGTGTCTCTTACCACGTAACTCTGTTCCGATCGCAATTCCGACAGTATACGGCTCGAAGTTTCGATCTTGTACGCTTCGTAAATTCGCAACATTGTGCGGTTATTGGCATTGGTACAGTAGAGCTCAACCTTTCGGGTGGCTCTACAATGGTACTCCACGATGTTCGACACGTCCCTGAGCTTTCAAGGTCACTCATTTCGGTGGGACAACTTGACGAAGCAGGCATCTGTGCCAAAGGGAACCTCCTACTTGCTCGTGGCCCGAAGATATATTCACTGTATCCTTTGTATGTCACACTCAGAGAGGGTGACTTATTCCTCGTGGATATTCCGGTGTCATCACTATGGCATGGAAGACTCGGCCACCTGAGCAAAGCCGACATCATGTATCTATTAAAGGCCGACTACATTCCCAAGCTCTCCTTCTCGACCATCAGTTTTGCGAGCATTGCCAGTACGACAATCAAGTCGCGGCCCCACATCCGACTAGTGTACCGAGAGAATCGAGTCCACTCGATTTGGTCAATTCGGACATCTGTGGCTCGATGCCACATCAATCTCTCGGTGGAGCGTCGTACTTTATCACCTTCATCGACGACACTACGCGAAAGGTGCGGGCTTATCAGACTCGGACAAAAAATCGTGTTTTCACGATCTTTAAGGATTGGCTCGCAATGGTCGAGAATCAGATGGATCGGAAGCTGAAATGCCGACGATCCGATAACGGGGGAGAGTATAAGTCTGATGAGTTCGTCCAATTTTGCCGAGAACGTGACATCAGACGAGAATTTACGGCTCCTTACAGTCCGGAGCAAAATGGAGTTGCAGAACGGATGAATCGGACAATCCAGGATCGGATTGTTTCTGTTGCACCATTTTGGACTTACGGGTGGCTTCTGGGCCGGGGCGCTACTTACAGCCGTGCACATCATCAACATGTCGTCGAGTAGGCCTCTTGAATCGAAAATTCCGCAAGAGGTTTGGACAGGAAGAAAACTGGATTAGGGAAAGCTGCGGATATTCAGATGTGAAGCATACACACTTGTGCCAAGGGACGAGCGTCGTAAACTCGAGTCACGGTCACGGAAATGCGTTTTCCTAGGATATGGACCTGACGGAAGTTTCGGCTATCGCTTATGGGACTCGGAGACTCACCAAGTCGTCCGAAGTTCGGATGTAGTTTTCAACGAGTCCGTAATGCACAAGGCTGCCGAGCGCCCGATAGAATTACGAGAGTTACGTTTGCGAACGTACCTACTCCTCTAGATGGACCAACACAGCATACGAGGTCGGCTTCACGGTCAGCCAACTCTCTTGTACCTCTGCCGCCACTTCTCACCGCCTCAGATCTGATCTTCTCTTTGTTCTAATCTACCTCTTGACATCTCAAACGTACTACTGGAAGTTAGTGCCTTGTTCCGCCTGACGGTCTCTCCCAACATGCAAGCCACATGGCAAGCATGCATGAGGCGTAGACTTATATAAATATTGAGTTAGTCTAAGTATTGAACCATTCCGGTTAAACGCAAGTCTTCGGCATCTTGTACTCCAAGTCTCTTGGTAATACATAACTCGTCTTCTTGTTCTTATTAATTTTCTTCTTGTCATGTTCGTGTCTTCCGAGTCCATCTTTGTGATGAATAATCCTAATCACAAAGCCAAAGATGCGTGATAATAAACATACGGTAGTAGACGTGCATATTTTTTTTACAGTCAAGGAAAAATATTCGACACACGATAAATAATCCAACCACTGTGGAACATCAATAGCATCTCCCATACATATTCGAAGCGGTACCGATGGATCGATGGATCTTGTGAAAAGGTATTCGGATCAAATTGATTAGAAGAAACGATTGGTGGCTATTGATACCTGATTGTTATCCCTATCAAACACAATCAGGTCAATTATCTTGGTCCAATAGCTTTGACTATGGGAGCCTCAAAAAATCTATTTTGATCAATAGCCCAAAGCAAACATTATGCCAAATCGGAAGACGTTAAAGTAAAATATAGGCATACATCATGTGGGACTATACATTAAAAAGACATTAGATGAAAAGGATGGATGATGATTTGACATCCAATTGCTATCATCGCCACAAAAGCTGGAATATTTTTTGCAAGCCAACGGTGCACGACAAAGAAAGATGACCAAAGAAAATATGGTAACATCATTGCTTTTGCCCATCATTCGATTGGGCCTACAAAAATGCATTGCAATGTTTCCAAATATAATATTATGCCTAGTATGACACAATATCTCATTGATCCTCTAATTGTTAAAGATCCTTTTTCCAATGTTACGATGGTTTTTACGCTTGGAAGCCAAGTTAGACCATCATAAATTTTTCACATAAGACCCCTAACTTGGAACCAAAGTCCCCGGAGTTCAGTTATGAATTGGAGACTCCTATAATCGTTAGTAGTAAAAATTGTTAAGATAGAGCATTTAATAGTTCTCACAAAAAGAATATTTCATTTTAACAAAAGAGATATGTCAATCTTGCAAAAGAGTTTGTTTAGTATGGCAAGCGGCTTTATTTGCCATGCTATGCACCAAGGATTTTAGTGAAGAATGCATTGGTGCATTGGTATTGAAATTTAAAAGTGTTATTCGAGAATGAAAAAAAAAAACTCTTAAGATTAAAATGAACAATTCATTTTTTTAATGTAATATATAAAATAAAAAATACTTATTAAGTTTAAATTAAAATAAAACTATATATAAGAAAAAGTATATACATGGGTGTCGTAAGTAGCTCATGCATTAAGCTATCATACACTAGCATCTATGGAGCTACCTCCTTCATCGACCTTGCAAACCGGTACTTCCAGTGTAGCAACACTAGTTAGCAACCCAATACGGATCAATGATGTGAATAAGCTTAATGATGCTAATAGAGAGCATATTGGGATAGTTTTGGCTAAGATAAGCGAGATAATATCCGTTTCGGTACGGCAAACCTGTCTATGCTCATTCGAGCAGAGAATCCATCCCAAGCACGAGGAGCTCAAGAGTGAGCTCGATGCATGGCTGCAGCTGAATCGGCTGGGCGACAATGGAATCGTGGGCTACGAGAAGCTGCTCACATCTGGCTTTGACTTGTTTGTGAGCGGTTCCAGTCTAGCGTGGCCTGTTTGTGGTGTTCTCATGGAATTCGCATTGGGCATCGACCTTTCAGATCGCCTTCTCCAAAACCCGCTTGTGCTCGGACTCCAAAGTGCATTGCAGCCTGCCTCCACATGGCGTTGACAATCGACATCTACTCCTTTCGCAAGGAGCTCGCCGAAGGAGACCTCATCAACCTTGTGCCCGTTCTTCTCCTCCAGCATCTCGACGACTACAACAATCATAAAGATCGGACCGCCGTAGCTAGTGATCCCGACTGCATCGCAGCTGCCATCGTCTCTCGAGCGATGGATATGGTGAAGGACTTGGATGAGCAATGCCTTCGAATCATGGATGACATCGATGCTTCGCCTAACTTGCTTGGAGAAGAAAGAGTGGAGGTCCAAAAGTACATGCAAGGCGTCTCCGCTTGGATGGCAGGGAATGTGGAGTGGCATAAGCACTCGGCACGTTACACTTCTCATTGACCATTCATATGACATTTTCATATGGTTCCTCATCATCCCAGGTACTGCATATTGCACCCCTTGTAGCCCTAATAATAATCAGTTGACTATCTTTCAACTCTCTATCTAGTATTTTCCGGTTGGTGATATTGTACTAGTTCCTATGCAAACACCTTTAATGATGCCTACGTTACGTGTAGTGCATACTCTACCATGATTACATAGTTGTTATATGTTTGTCATTAATTTCCATGATTTGCTTTTGTGATGAATGAAGAGAACTGAATTTCAGTATTAATGCTGGATGTATATACGTTTGCAATCTCGCATGTATGTCTGCTTATGTATGTGAATATGCCTTACACATGTATAATTACCAGATAAACATGCATGCATGTATGTATATATGCATGCGTACATATTTAAAAAATGAATATGCACAAATACGTATACCTATGAGATGAAGATGCATGTCTACATATATAGACATCAATAAATATACATACAAAGATGAATATGCAGATCCAGATGATAGGTTGCTAGGAAATAATTTACGTAGATTGTAATAGTTGTATTCGTCCAAAATACTAAACGCAAATATGCGAATGATAAACGAGTGCGTTTACAAGTCCCTCACCGCCGCCACCAAGACTTCCAATGTTTTGGCGTCAGCTCCCAAGTGAGCTGGATCGTCGAGATAGGTGTCGACGACGAACAAATATACCATCTACTTGACGAGCGGCAACATGAGCGTGCCCTTGGTGTCGGGATTCACCATGCTTGCTAACAAGTCGAAGCCAGACATGAGGAGCCTCTCATAGCCCACGATTCCATTGTCCCTCAACTGATGCAGCTGGAGCTATGCACTGAGCTCGCTCTTGAGCTCCTCGTACTTGGGATGGATACTTTGTTCGACTGAGCATAGATAGGTTTGCCGTGCCGCAACGGGTATTCCAATATGCTCTCCATTAGCATCATTAAGCTGATTCACATCATTGATGCATGAAGACATGGTAACAACTATATAAAAGTGTTAAAAAGAAGCAAAAGTGAAACTTATTAAATATGAAAACATTTTTATCACAAGACTCATAATCTTAAGAATGACAACACAATTCTCGGGTCCAACAAGATGCCTCTACTTATATCGTGGTGCTCACAATTGAGATCTGTTTGTTCGAAGGTGTGGCGATACTCATGATACTCTGAATAAGAGGAAGTAACAAAGTCTATGATAGGTTATTTGGATAGAGTATAGATGGAACGGAGAATATTGATACAAAGCTAATAAGTTTCGAACAAATAACCTCACAATAGCTAGAAACAGTAACTATGAATTAGATAGAACATAAGCATAAAAAAATGTTGATGTCGGATAAATATTATTGGTTTTTTCTTTCGATTATTTGGCAAACATGTCATTATTCTATAAAAATAATAATAATAGAAATTTATTACAATTATAGTTTTTTTTTTGTAGAAAGCACATTATAACCATTTTAGAACTGTTAGGAAGCTGCCATTAAGGAATCGAATCACCAAGCTTGCACTAAGTCCTAAAAAAGAAGAAAACAATGGATTTTGTTGTTTTTTGGTGATTTTAACAAATAATTTTTAATATCAATGTTAATCACTTCCTTTTTAAATTACTTAAACTAGGATCACAAACATGCATTGCCAACTTAGATTTATTGACTAATTAAGAAAATGTTTGAGTATAATTGATTATCAATTTAGCATCACTAAGGCTAGGATTAAAGGACATCATAACATTGAAAAAAGAAAAAGGAAAGAATGGCCATAATCTTTTAACAATTAAAAGATCAATAAGAGTGTGTAACTGACCATTGATTTGGTCACATTAGGCAACATGTTATATTTGGCAACATTGCAACGCATTTTTGTAGCTCTGATCAAATGGTGACCCAAAGAAATTTACCATATTTTCTTCGGCTATCTTTTTCTGTTGTGCACTCTAAAAATCAAGGCGTTGGCTTGCAAGAAGTGTTCCAATTAAAGGAAGGCCATAATCTTTAACAATTAAAGGATCAATAAGAGAGTGTAACTGACCATGGATTTGGCCATATTAGGCATAATGTTATATTTGGCAACATTGCAATGTTTTTTCGTAGGTCCGATCAAATGGTGGGCCAAAGCAATAGTGTTACCATATTTTCTTTAGCTATCTTTTTCTATCATGCACTCTAGAAATCAAGGTGTTGGCTTGCAAGAAGTGTTCCAATTAGAGGAAGGCCATAACTTTTAACAATTAAAGGATAGATAAGACAATGTAACTGACCATGGATTTGGCCATATTAGGCATAATGTTATATTTGGCAACATTGCAATGCATTTTTGTAGGCCTGATCGAATAATGGGCCAAACCAATGATGTTACTATATTTTCTTTGGCCGTCTTTTTCTGTTGTATAGTCTAAAAATGAAGGCGTTGGCTTGCAAGAAGTGTTCCAATTTTTGTGGTGATAATAGCAATTGGGTGTCAATCATCATCAATCCTTTTCTTCTAATGTCCTTTTAATGTGTAGTCACACATGATGTATGCCTATATTTTATTTTAATGTCTTTTGCTTTGGTACCATCTTTGCTTTGGCCCAGTGATCAAGACACATTTTTTGAGGCTCTCGCACTCAAGGCTATTGGCCCATGAGAATTGACCTAATTTTATTTGGTAGGGATAACAATTAGGTATCGATAGCCACCAATCGTTTTCTTGTAATTAGTGTGATCCGGATACCTTTTCACAAGATCAACAGATCGATCGATGGGCCCATGATACATGAACAATGTTATAATAGTGTCATATGTTACAATAACATTAAACCGCTTCGAATATGTATGGGACATGCTGTTGATGTTCCACAATGTTTGTATTATTCATGTGTCCTGCTCCTACGACTTGCTCTTGCTGTGTTCCAACCGGCTAAATTTGTGCTTTTCATTCTGCCCGAGCTCTAGCTGAAGCTGCCAATTCACTCTTTGCCTTCTTTGCTACTCTTCTAGCTTCAGAAGCTTTATTGTTTTCTGTCTTCTACTACAGCAACTACTTTAGAGGTGGCTCGAAGTGAATTGAAGCATGTTCAATGTCAGCTAAAATTTGTCATACTTTTTTGTTGGGAGAGACCGTCAGGCGGAACAAGGCACTAACTTCTAGCAGTATGTTGGAGATGTCAAGAGGTAGATTAGAATAAAGAGAAGATCAGATTTGAAGGAGGCTTTAGATTTGAGGCAACGAGAAGTGGCGGCAGAGGTACGAGAGAGAGAGAGAGAGAGAGAGAGAGAGAGAGAGAGAGAGAGATAGGCACAAGAATAGAACTTCTATTCACAAGAGTTCAAGCAACTAACGTTGGACGACCATACAAGCTTGATATTTATAACCCCAAGCTAGGGCTGAAGCCTTTTCGGCTTATTACAAATATGACCCGTTCACTTATGGACAGTGTGAACATGGCCATTAGATGCCCATATTCGACACTCCCCCATAATGGGTGTGTTCCAAAGAATCCGTAAAAAAAAAAGGATATACAAATTTTATAGATCTAACAAGGGGCTGATATACTACGGAAGAGTACGATCGTAAAAAGTACAATCGTAAAAGGTACGACTATTTCCGCAGTTTGTCCAGAATCAGCTCCACGCCCATCCGATCCCGTAGAGACCGAAATCGGTCCGTCGGAAGACTTTTGGTCATCGTGTCCATAACATTGTCAGTCGTAGAGACCTTCTCTAGACTGAGCATCTCCTTAGTTACGGAATCCCGAACGAAGTGGTACCAAACCTCGATATGCTTGGCGGCTCCTTGGCTGTCGCTGAGCACGGTCGGAATCCATTTCGGATTAACTTGTCGAAATGTACAAGCTAGTCGTCCGAGCCAAAGCACTTCCTTTGCTGCATTCCAAAGAGCAGCTTTAGCATGAGGGGCGTCAAAACGGTCTGCTCAACATGTCGTTGTGCGTGCGACCCAGATGAGGTTAGGGTCGGTAGTCAGATAGGGTAGCGGAGGTGCTGCAACTTTCAGGGCCAAGTTTGTAAGTATTTTAGTAAATTATAAATGTTTATTTAATTAATATAAGATTAATTAATTTAAACCCTAATTAAAATCGATCGATGTTTTTGTGTAGATGGAGCTGGTTGGTCGTTGGCCGTATCCGGACGAGGAGTATCGTCGATTACATCTACGACGAGAGTCCTGGATGTATTTCAGAAGTCGGGGAGTGATCACGGACGACCAGTTGATTCTAGGGTTGGGCATACAGCGGAGATGTCGGGCGATAATGCTGACTTGGAGGGCGCAGCCGAAGATTTACCGGATACTCACGGGGATCAATTACTCGAGCAGAACCAACAGCAAAGCGACGCATAATCGCCAACCGACACCGAGGTGACCCACACCGACCCCAGTTCTAGTCATCAATTGATACACTAGAGTTAGAAATCTACGTTGATAATAACCCTAGTGAATATGGCCCTTCCCCTTAGATTTTGTTTTTGTATTCCTTGTATAGTATTAACTTGTATTGTAATTTCCACCTTGTAATATATTTAACCTTGTATTGTTACTGATCAATATTGTAATATATTTGGCGAAATCTAATTTGAGATCCATAATTTTGGGTTTTCTAAAATATAATTAGTTTCTAATTCACGATCAATATCGCAGTCAGAATCAATCGATGCAAACACGCGACAAATTTGCAGCAAACGCGCGGCAAATTTGCAGCTATACGTGCAACAAATATCCAGCAAAAAACCAGCAAATTCCTAGCAAACAAGTGGCAATGTTGCAGCAAATTCGCGGCAAATTCGCAGCAAACTCAGGGTAAATAAGCTGCAAACTCGCAGTAAATAAGCTGCAAACTCGCGGCAAATTTGCAGCTAACTCACGGTAAATAAGCTGCAAACTTGCAGTAAATAGGCTGCAAACTCGCGACAAATTTTCAGCAATATGTGCGGTAATGATCCAGCAAACACGCGGCAAATATGCAACAAAGAGGCAGCAAATTTGCAGCAAATACGCGGAAAACTCCCATCAAATTTACAGAAATTTCGCGGCAGCTGTGCGGCAAATCTGCGGCAAATGTGCAGGAAATACCAGGCAAAGCTCGCGGTAAAGTCCCAACAAATAAGCGGCAAAAACCGCAGCAATATTGCAGCTAATGTCCAGAAATGATCGCGGTTAAATAGCAGTAATGTTCGCGGCAAAGTTCCCGACAAAGTGCAAAATTGTTGTTGCAATACTTGCGGATAAAAGCTCGCGGTAAACTCTCGGATAATTTGCGGCAAACTCAACGAAAAAGTTCGCGGTAATATTCCCGGAAAATCTCGCGGCAAAGTCGCGGCAAATGTCACAATAAAATTTCCAATGGTCGCAGCAAACACGTGGAAAAGGCGTGGCAATGTCGCGGCAAAATTTTGCGGTAAACTAGAATGTCAAAATACATAGCTCATCTTGTTGTTCTTATCTAGTTTTCTTTTTCTCATGTTCGTGTCTTCCGAGTCCATCTTTGTGATGAATAATCCTAATTACACAGCTTAAGATGTGTGATAATAAACATGCGGTAGTACACGTGCATGTTTTTTTTTTACAGTCAGGGAAAAATATGGACAATACACGATGAATAATCCAACCACTGTGGAACATCAACAATATCTCCCATACATATTCGACGCGGTATCGATGGATCGATTGATCTTGTGAAAAGGTATTCAGATCAGACTAATTAGAAGAAACGATTGGTGGCTATTGATACTTGATTGTTATCCCTATCAAACAAAATCAGGTCAATTCTCTTGGTCCAATAGCTTTGACTACGGGAGCCTCAAAAAAAGTGTTTTGATCACTAGCCCAAAGCAAAAATGGTGCCAAATCGAAAGACATTAAAATAAAAGTATGTCAGAAGAAAAGGCATACATCGTGTGGGACTATACATTAAAAAGACATCAGAGGAAAAGGATGGATGACAATTGACACCCAATTCCTATTGTCACCATAAAAATTGGAATACTTCTTGCAAGCCAACGCCTCGATTCCCTAGAGTGGACGAGAGAAAAAGATGGCCAAAGAAAATATGATAACATTATTGCTTTTGCCAATCATTCAATTGGGCCTACAAAAATGCATTGCAATGTTGCCAAATATAATATTATGCCTAGTATAGCACAATCTCTCATTGATCCTTTAATTGTTAAAGATCCTTTTCCCAATGTTATGATGTTTTTTACGGTTGGAAGCCAAGTTAGATTGTGAGACCATCATAAATTTTTTACATAAGACCCCTAACTTAGAACCAAAGTCCCCCAAGTTCAGTTATGAATTGGAGACTCCTATAATAATCTTTAGAGGTAAAAATTGTTAAGATAGAGCATTTAATAGTTCTTACAAAAAGAATATGTCATTCTTACAAAATTGTTAAGATAGAGCAACGCCGGCTAGCATTGGTGATGAAGGCTTACTTGGATGCCAACATCAGGCAAGCCGAGTTTCAGCAGCTGAAGCAAATCCCCAACTTCGACATGTACAAGTCTGTGCGCTTCCACTCTAGCGCGTGGCCTGTCTGTGGTGTTGTCATGGAATTCGCATTGGGCATCGACCTTTCAGATCGCCTTCTCCAAAACCCGCTTGTGCCCGCACTCCAAACTGCAGCTTGCCTCCACATCGCGTTCACCAATGACATCTACTCCTTTCGCAAGGAGCTCGCCGAAGGGGACCTCATCAACCTTGTGCCCGTTCTTCTCCTCCAACAACTCGACGACTACAACAATCATAAAGATCAGACCGCCATAGCTAGTGATCTCGACTGCATCGCAGCTGGCATCGTCTCTCGAGCGATGGATATGGTGAAGGACTTGGATGAGCAATGAATGCCTTCGGATCATGGATGACATCGATGCTTCGCCTAAATTGCTTGGAGAAGAAAGAGTGGCGGTCCAAAAGTACATGCAAGGCGTCTCCGCTTGGATGGCGGGGAGTTTGGAGTGGCATAAGCACCCGGCACGCTACGCTTCTCATTGACCATTCATATGACATTTTCATATGGTTCCTCATCATCCCAGGTACTGCATATTGCACCCCTTGTAGCCCTACTAATAATCAGTTGACTATCTTTCAACTCTAGTATTTTCCGGTTGGTGATAATGTACTAGTTCTTATACAAACCCCTACTTTGATGCCTACATTACGTGTACTGCATAGTCTACCCATGTATACACAGTTATTATATGTTTGTCATGTATTTCCATGGTTTGCTTTTGTGATGAATGAAGAGAACTGAATTTCAGCATTAATGCACAATCGAGTAATATCAAGGATATGGGTGCTACTGTACAAGAAAAACACAATCCAAAGGAATTGTACGGAGAGCACAATGGGTCGACTTCCCTCAAGAAGAGGACTGCTTTTGCTTATGAACCATACCCAACTCATAGAAAGTACTCAGACAAATCACAGGTTGTCCATATTGTTATACCTCTGTTCTATGTATTATTACGGGTTCCATCAAAATGTTCTATATTGTTGTACCGTGTCGTGATATAGATAAACCCTAAACCCTATATGTAACTTGTAATGTTGGATGTATATACGTTTGCAATCTCGCATGTATGTCTGCTTATATACGTGGATATGCCTTACACATGTATAATTACCAGATAAACATGCATTGCATGTATGTATATATGCATGCGTACATATTTAAAAAATGAATATGCACAAATACGTATACATATAAGATGAATATGCATGTCTACATATATAGACATAAATCAATATACATATGGAGATGAATATGCAGATCCAGATGAATACGTATGCATACATATATAGGTACAAATGAACATGCAGATAGTAAAAGAAAAAAGAGTGATATACTATACATATACATAGGTTGCTGAGAAATAATTTATATATCTCTATATTGTACATATATAAGTTATATATCGTACATATACATAGCATGTAGTGCCACGTGTCATAGCTGCATGGATTCTCCAGAATGCTCAATCGTGCCTTTTACATATAGTTATGTATAATAATCAAATAAGCTAAATGGTTTGACGGATAAGATGATATAACACAAATATTAAAGTTGAGGGTTCGAGCATTGCATGTCCATGATCATGACGATAAATCTTTTCGGAAGGGCACCCAAACATTGATGATTGCATGGATTCTCTAGTAGTCGAGCCCATGCAACATGATCATCTGCTTTCTAGCCTCATTATGCGAAGCTGTAGATGATGGAGATTAGGTAACATCTTCCCCATTAGACTACGCAATGCATCTACGCTCGCATTACTCCATCCATATGATGTTTGAAGATTCATGATCTCCATCAATGCTCGTAGCCACTGAGAAGTTATGATATAGTGATGTTCTAGTAGCATCTAATAGTGTGTTAATGTCTGATGTTGGGCTTTGTACTGGGTGACGTCCAGATCCTTGCTAACGTGCTCAGCAATGCAGGTCTTTAATCATATCCTCTATTCGCTCATTTGCGACGTCAAAAGGATGACTAGCTTCCTATTGTATTAAACCCTCAAAATCCTTGACTACTTCATTGTGTTAACGTACACGTGCCTCTTCTACATCAACATCTGCCCTAGCACACTTCTAGAAGTCACGTAATAACCTCGGTACAACTATATAGTGTGGTACATCATGATGGGGATTAGATAACATCTTTCACATTAGACTGCGCAATGCATCTACGCTCGCATTACTCTATCCATATGATGTTTCGAGATCCATGATCTCCATGCTCGTAGCACTAAGAAGTTCGCTCCATCATATAGTGGTGTTCTAACAACATCTAATAGTGTGTTGAAGTCTGAAGTCGGGCTTTCTACTGGGTGATGTCCAGATCCTTGCCAACGTGTTGAGCAATGCTGGACCTCAATCATATCCTCCATTTGCTCATTTGCGATGTCGAAAGGATGACCAGCTTCCCGTCGTGTTAAACCCTCAAGATCCTTGACTACTTCATTGACATTAACGTACACACGCCTCTTCTACATCAGCATCTACCCTAGCACACTTGTAGAAGTCACGTAATAACCTTGGTGCAACTGTATAGCGTTATACATCATGTGGTGACTCCGTGGGTTTCCAACGGTCCCATTTGCGTAAGTGAATCATGCTCTTTCCACACTGGTCACACTAGCATCAAATGGTTCGAGCTCCCCATTGGCCGATGTGAGTCCAGCGCAGCTCCTCTACATCAATGGATGAGGACTCTGAGCTGTTGTAATCCTCTACAACTCCTCTTGTTGTTCCAACTGGCTGAATTTTTTGCTTTCCCTTCTACCTGAGCTCTAGCTGAAGCTGCCGTTTCACTCTCTACCTCCTCTGCTACTCTTCCAGCTTCAAAAGCTTCACTTTCTTCCATCTTTTGCTTTAGCAACTGCTTTAAAGGTAAATGGCTCAAAATGAACTAAAGCGTGTTCAATGTCAGCTGAAATTTGCCATAAACGTGATCAATGTTTCCTGAAATCTATGCCAATTTGATCAATGATTGAAATCTCTGCTGAAATACGTTTGAAATTTGTTCGACGTCCGCTTAAAGTTGTTTGAAACTTGAAATTTGTCTGAAATTTTGTCGTAAACTCGAAGTCATCAGAATTTGGTCCTGCTATCCTATAATTTTCTGATTTTGGTAAATTCTAATTGAAATCAAACAGAAAATTTACTGTAAAGCTGAAATTTTGGTGTAAACTCGAAATGTTAGCTAAATATACTTAATTCATCAAAACTTTGTTGAGTTTTTGGGATCTCTGTTAGAAAATTATAAAAATCTAACTGAAATCAAACAAAATTCGATTGGAAAATGTATGTTGAAATCTGTCTAATTTTACAAAATTCTATCAAAAATCAAACAGAAACTTTTTGCAAAGTGTTTGTCTAGCTGAAATCAGAATTTCAATTAATTGAAATCAGAATTTGTGAATTTGGTGAAATCATAATTTGAATTTGCTAAAATAAAAAAGTGGTGAATTTGCTGAATTTGAATTTGTTCAGAATTTTTGAAATTTGTGAATTTACTGAATTAGTGGCTAATTGTCATAATTTCTATCCGAAATTTGTCAAAATTTCTATCCAAAATTGGTCAAAAACCTGTCCAGTTTTGTTCGAATTTGTCTAAATTTGTCCAACACTATTGAAAATGTCTAAAGTTTTAAGGAGGTTTCTTGCAGTTTTTAGATTTTGGTGAAATCACACTAAAATCTAGTAGAAAATTTGTTGTTTTGCTGAATTTATGCGAATTTGTGTGAATTTTGGAATATTACATAAATCTGTAATAATTTTGGAAATTTGTGAAGTTGTGAAATCCAAAATCTAAAAATTGAAACGCAATGTTTGAAAGACAAATCAATCTGAAAGCTAAAAGACGAATCAACTCAACGTTAATGTTAGAATTTGTCAAAATTTGCCAAAATCTTGTGTTAATGTTAGAATTTGTTAGAATTTGCCAGAATTTTGCTGAAATTTGTGCAGATTTTGAAATATTGCATAAAGCTGTAGTAATTTTGGAAAGTTGTGAAATTGTGAAATCTGAAAAATGAAAGTTGAAGCCCAACATTTGAAAGATGAATCAATCTGAAAGCTGAAAGACGATTAAACCCAACGTTAATGTTAGAATTTTTTGTCTTTGCCAGAATTTTGTGGTAATGTTAGAATTTTTCAAGATTTGCCACAATTTTGCTGAATTTGTGCGAATTTTGGAATATTGCATCAGTCTGTAATAATTCTGGAAATTTGCGAAGTTGTGAAATCTGAAATCTAAAAGCTAAAACCCGATGTTTGAAAGACGAATCAATCTGAAATTTGAAATCTAAAATCTTGTGATATTCTTAATTCTGAAATTTGAAATTTTTATAATTTGTTGCTAGACTTTGTCATCTCAAGAAGCAAGTGCACATGACAACCTAATTAACCAGGAGAGCTCTCCTATGGCGGCAAAAAACATATCAAGAAGGGGATGTCTCCTCCCTCAATTACTCTAGTCCTGATTTATGGACCTAGATTCGACCATTCTTGGAGCCTTGAGAGGAGCCTTTTGCATCATCCTCTTTTAATTTCTCTCGTCACCCACTGCCGTGCATTCCAGCAACAAATTGTCGAAGCAGACATGCGTCT
This sequence comes from Azolla pinnata, assembly GCA_037176905.1. NCBI lineage: Eukaryota > Viridiplantae > Streptophyta > Polypodiopsida > Salviniales > Salviniaceae > Azolla > Azolla pinnata. The sequence continues at coordinate 58,499 of JBBBWG010017779.1, forward strand.
TGTATCATCCACAGTTAATACATATGCATTGGGCGATGGATCATTTTAATCCCTTAGCTTGGATCCTCAAAAAAAACATGGGGGGTGAGGCGTAGTTGGCTGGCACATAGGTCTCATAGCTAGGAGGTATTTTGAGGTCGAGAGGAGAGAAAAAATCAACCCTCTCTCACCCCATTATACTACGATTAAATTCGCTTAAAATATCCACCTCGTATTAGAGTACTCTGTAATAAATTTCTCTACTTCATTAGAGCATTCCACTTCATGGAACAGTCTTAACATGCTACCGTAGCCTAACTTAATTGTTGCTTGAGAATCCATTAGAGAACCAAGGATTTCCTTACCTGCTATGCTGGCATTTTGATTTCCTTCCCATAATGCAAAGCACTCAATGCCCCATTAAGTTTTACTTGTGTGTCTCTTCATGGAATTCTACATGTCTGCATGCGCCACAAACGTCCGATCCCCACAATAACGCACGGATCGGATACCCCACATCATCGAGCCACCCTACAATAACTAGTTGCTCCTCCCATACTTAGCTTGCAATCTACTTCAATGGCAATGTTGCTCGATTGTAGTAGTAACTCACGGATGGATGAGCTTAACTCAATGGCTTGCTTGATGTTGGCATCTAGGTAATTCTCCATAGCTACAATTTGGTTACAATTACCTAGACACCAACATCAAGCAAGCCATCAAGTTAGCATCATTAAGCTCATCCATCCACAAGTTACTACTACAATCGAGCAACATTACCATTGAAGTAGATTGCAAGCTTAAATGGGAGGAGCTACTAGTAATTGTAGGGTAGCTTGATGTGTGGGGTATCCGATCCGTGCACTACATTGATGAGAATCATTATAAGAACCAGGTGTCTGTGGCGCATCTAGACACTGCCAAGCCACATGCTACAATGAATTTTATGATGCCAAAATGTTGTCAAAATGGAGATTTTAGCATACGTTCTAGCCAATATATAACTAAGAGCTGACAATTAAGAAACAATTCCCTCATATACATTAAGGTATGAAGCAACCCAATTGGCCTTTTTCTATGCAGCTTGGTATGCCGAAAATCGATGAAGTATTCCTAATATCGACGTTGGAAGCTGAAGAAGAATAATTGATTGATTTTTTCTATCGCCCAGAAGCTATGGGTACTCACTCATCAAAGACAAGCTGATCTCTTTTGACAAGTTGATCTGCTACAGTCAAACAGAAACAAATTTGATTTGCAGTTCGCATACCATCTGTTGTGAATGACTGTATCTTGCAATAGTAAAATGATGCGGAAGGACAAAAATCAGATTCAAGATCAACACATGGTGCTATAAGAGAGGAAGAGAAAGAGACATGATGTCAAAACCTAAGTTACCAACAAGTTACAGCATCTGCGGTTTATTTTAGTTACACTACCTTACCAACGAGTGTTTATCTTTTAGTTTCAACATCAAAACCAATTTTACCTGATCCTAATTAATACACCCAAGCCAGACACAATCTGGAAGCTTCCTTTTTGCTTGTCCCATCACCATGTCTTTCATATACAACCTTACAATTTCATCAATCCAATAAGCAATACAAGTAGATGTACTATTTACAGCTTCAAATTGGTGTAAATAAACAAGGCACCTTGAATACAATGAATAACCATGGACATGATCTGCTCACATGGTTTTCACTCTAATGGCACATCAGTTGGATAGTCACTGGCATGATTGAGGGCAATCTTCCTTGTGTTCTTTGCTTGTTCTTTAAGATTTTCCGGAAGAGAATCATAGACATCTTCAAAGAGATAATCGAGACTTGGCTTTTGCCGGCGCTCAGCATTTTGCAAAGATTCCACCATCTATCATCATGAAGTTGAGAAACCAAACAGAACATGGCTATAAGTAGAGCAATCCATGAAATTACAAAGCCCACTTGAATCCTAAGAAATCAAGATACTTATATATTTGAAGTATAGCATAGTAGTCCACCTCCGTTCTTATATCTTTCCGAAGTTTTTCTTCCTCCTCAGTGCTCCACCATCCATTAGCTTGTATCCACGTCTGAAACCTTGTGACGGGATACCTTTTTGTGTGCCAATGCTCTATCTCCTCTTTTCTTCGGTATTTTGTGGAGTCATCGGATGTGGAATGATGTCCTACACGATAGGTTAACACCTAATAAACGAACAGTTGTGCATGTTCGTGAGATATAGACAGGGTTACATAGGCAAGCTTTTGGGAAGGTGCGGAGATTGAATTATTACACAATGTCCATAATATATCTACCTCGATTAGAATGGGCCTCGATTCTTCAATAGCCATCATTCGTGCCCTCTTGATTGCCAAATACACAGCCAATGGATCATTCCCATCCACACGTAAGCTACGAACGCCATATGCTTGACCTCTCACTGCCACCCCATCACCTGGCATATTTCCTTTATAAGTACATTGCTATAAAATATAATGAGAGAATGTGGAAGAGAAGCAGAGAAACAATGTGAAGTCAATGTCAACTTCCAATAATTCTCAGCCTCAGCCCATATGTATAAACACATGCACTGTGGTATATGATATCCATTTATATGCATGAGTAAATAGGCATGCCTGCATGCATGCACGGATGTGCACATATGTGTGCATGCATGGATGTGTGCGTATGTGTGCCATACATGCTATGGATAGACTGATTATATACATGTCTCTTTGCATGCAGGCTGCTGGATTTACCATTTATATCTTTACATTATAGGATTTATGAGAATCGTAGACAGTAAATTACGTTCCTTTTGGTATGTATGTAGACTAGTAATTCAAATTGGGCTTTCCTTTCTTCCAGATAGAATGGATATTTATACAAATTCCAAATGGTATACACACTCCCGCAAAATATTTCTACCAAGGCTACTTTCTGTCTTCAAAATGCAAGAGCAAAATCTGTGGAAAAAGAAGTGGAAAAATTCAACAAATTTCTTACTTCGAAATTGATCTGAGGTCGGTGTGCTGATTGCCCATCCATTATTTCGGCAAATGAACAGGACAGGGACATCTAACACAGCCGCAAAATTCAAACCAGCATGAAAATCTCCCTGAAAGAATGAAGGAAGAAATAAAGACAATTTTTAAGTCTCTTAAGAGTACTAAGAAAAAGGCCTTTGAGACCAATTGAGCGATCAAATATCAAATTATGTTGAGGGAATCATGTGAGAAAAGATTGATCTAGACCTAACATCACTGCAACCAACGAAATGACTTCCGATTCTCAAGCCCTTACCTCACTACTCCCTCCATCACCAAAGTAAGTAACAGCACAAGCATTGGTTTTATTCATTTTAAGTGAATAGGCAGCACCAACAGCCTGCGGAATTTGTGTCCTGAAAGTAACACCATCAATTCTTACAAAACTTCCAAGTGGAATTAAAATGTTTTGGTAATGGTTTTCCAAGAAAATAGCAGAGTGCTAAGAGATTCGAAATCCTCCCCATGTATGAGAAATATAGATGGAAGAAAATGCAGATCTTACGCTACAGTTGATGACACTGTAACAAAATTCAGATTTCTGGATCCATAATGTATAGGCATCTGTCGACCCTTTCCAAGATCAGCTTCATTCCCAAAGCATTGGTTTGCAAAGTCTTGCAGGGTAAATCCACGCCACATTAGCACACCAGGCTCTCGGTACTGAATATTCGAGTAGTTTGAAGGAATCATCAGAACAAATAATTAATATTCATTTCCTTTCGAAAGCAAATCGTAAATGGGCCAAAGAAAAGAACACTTAGGATTTTTACCTGAGAGAATATGACATCACTATCATCCAAAGCAGCCGCCGACGCAATATTTATTGCCTCTTCCCCCATAGTGGTCAGATAGAAAGAGATTCTTCCTTGCCGTTGAGCTTCATAGAAGATACTGTCCATTATTTGCAAAGTAACCATTTTATGGTATATTTTTAAGCATAACTCTTTATCAAGCTGTGCAAACAAAGAAATTAAATCAAACCAGAAAATCTAGAAGAAACAACTTTGCAAACAAATTTCTGCTTACCTCAGATGTATCAAAAGAGTCGACGATCTGACCATTTCTATCCAGAATCTGGAAACAAGGCAATGGATCGTCTGGAACCTCAGGGATGAATTTGAGCTGCGTAGAATAACGAAGCCTCAGACCTGGCTTGCCAAACATCTGTAAAGAAAAACAAAATAACTATTCAATCATCACTAAGCATAAACAGAATTTTTTAAAGCATATATATAGATAGACAGACAGGCAGACAGAGAGACAGATAGACAGATAGATATGAATACACAGGTTAAATAGGTTCCTTTGCTCAGATTTCTAGTTAAATATGTAGATTCCCCGTTTCGTGTAGATGGTAACGCAACTTTGTGGATTTGAACATTTTTCTAATAAGCTGCTTATACGGGTATTCACGTTTAGGAATTCCAAGACACTGCCAACATTGTCCTTGGCCTCTCTTGGTACAAGATTCATCCATAATAGAGGTATCGGCCGCATTTGCAAACGTTGCTGTTTCTTACGGTAATGGCATATACAATCATATGTTGGCACGATCCACAACATACATTACACTTTCCTCCAAGACTATTATCAGAATCTTCATAAGGCCCAGTTGGTCACATTGCCCCACGTTTGCAATTACCAGTCTTGATTCTCCATGTGGGCATCAACTTGATCACCGTATTTGCACTTGATGGACGTTGACCTTGTAAAAGATGCATACGGTGCTAGGTTGAAGCAGGAAGAGCAGCTCCATGAATATCTACGGGCATCGAAATACTCGATAAATATTTGAGGATAAGAACCCTGTACCCGAGGCGCATAACTGTCACTCTTAACCAGATAGACTTGCACAACAGGGGACTGAAGAACCTTCTGTCTGCAGCAGGTGGGCTAAGTAGTGAAGTCATGTCTTCCGTTAACACTCGCTCGGATTAGATATCAGTAGAAAAACAGTGTCACCAGAGCCACCCGCGTACTTCCGAATGTAGCCAAATACATGTACCAATACGGATGTGTGTTATGCATGAATTACAGTTCCATAGTAATGCGCAGACATATGTGTACTGTCAGAATCACATACAGGCCCACACCGACACAGACATACACACTTGAATGTGCAAATCGATACATGCAAATACTGGCACAGGATGTATGCATCGTTTGATGGGTTGTGTTCTCCGCGTTTTTGGGAATTGGAGCATTGAGGGTACAGAGGGACAGAGCTCTGACCTTTTCCTCTTCATCATGAGATGAAGAAGAAGAAGAAGAAGAAGAAGAAGATGGTTCTGATGCTGATGCTGCTGCTGCTGCTGGTGAAGCGGGGATATTTTCCGGCACTGTGCTGAGCAGCTGAACGAACCCTGGACGCGCTGGCACGGAACGATGCGAGAAGAAGGCTCTTGCCCACCACTGGAGAGAAGCGGAAGCAGAAGCAGCACAGTCGCCACCATCAAGCCAAGATCCGAAGGACGAGCTATCCCGAACCCGTTCCTGCACAAGAAGGCGGAGGTAGGGACTCCGAGAACACAGAAAGCGTGAGGAGAAGCGGAGAGGAAGCAGCAAAGAGCGAGGGGCAGCCATGCTTTGTCTGTTTGCCTGCTTCCCTGAGAGGAATTCGAGGGCAATCTGAGGAAAGCTTCTGCTATGTCGAGGGAAGGTGATGATGCTGGAGCTGAAGGGTCATCAGCGTCGTCACCATCCTTATCACAATCGCCATCGCCATCGCCATCGCCCAAGATCAGGATGAAGATGACCCACCCACCAAAGCTCTGTGGCGCTGTCAGCTATATCCGTATCGCTCTCTCCGTATGTATCCGTATCGGTATCTACATCGCAATCCGTATCTGTATTTGCATCTGTATCTGTTGTATCTGTATTTGCATCTATATTTGTATCTCTATCTGTATTTCTATATGTATCTGCGTTGATATCTGTATTTGTATTTGCACCTATATTTGTATTCGTATTTGTATTTACATCTGTATCTGCATCTCGATCTGTATCGTTATCTGTATTCGTATTTGCATATGTATCTGTTGTATCTGTATTTGCATCTTTATTTGTATCTGTATCTGTATTTTTATATGTATCTGCGTTGATATTTGTATTTGTATTTGCATCTATATTTGTATTCGTATTTGTATTTGCATCTGTATCTACATCTCGATCTATATCGTTATCTGTATTCGTATTTGCATCTGTATCTATTGTATCTGTATTTGCATCTATATTTGTATCTGTATTTGCATCTATATTTGTATCTGTATCTGTATTTGTATATGTATCTTGCGTTGATACCTGTATTTGTATTTGCATCTATATTTGTATTTGTATTTGTATTTGCATCTGTATCTACATCTCGATCTGTATCGTTATCTATATTTGTATTTGCATCTATATCTGTTGTATCTGTATTTGCATCTATATTTGTATCTGTATCTATATTTGTATATGTATTTGCGTTGATATCTGTATTTGTATTTGTATTTGTATTTGCATCTGTATCTGGATCTCGATCTGTACCGTTATCTGTATTTGTATTTGCATCTGTATCTGTTGTATCTGTATTTGCATCTATATTTGTATCTGTATCTGTATTTGTATATGTATCTACATTGACATCTGTATCTATATCAATATATGTACCTGTATTTGTATTTGCATCTGCATCTATATCGATATCAGTATCGGTATTTGCTATTTGTATCTGTATCTATATTTGCATCTGCATCTGTGTATCGATATATATCAGTATCTGTCTTTGTGTACGTATCTGTATTGGTATCTATTTCTGTATAGATATCGGCATCTTCTATCTGTTTGTGTATGTGTACATATCTATATTTCTATTTGTATCTGTATCGGTATCAATATCTTGTATCTATTTGCGGATGTGTACGTGATTGGTTGATGACCCACCACGGGAACCCATCTAAACAAACTGATATGGTTCTGGATCTATTCCAAGCATACGATCCAGAATACATATACGGATGATTATGTATTCGCATCGGTATTCGTGCCACCTCCTCAGTGTGTGCGTATGCGTGTGCATGCGCACGTGGCTGAGATGGAAACCCACTCTTATATGATTCTGGAGCTATTCTAGGCATACAATGCAAATACGATTGTGGATGATTCTGATATGCTCGCAACAGACAATTGGTTTGGCGTGCAAGATCAGAATGATCCTTGTTGATCAGTCTAAACACCCTCATAGCACACTATTGGACAAGTGTCATTGACTCGGGGGTTAGACAATGATGATCGTTGCTCCTTATCTCGTGCGAAAAGAACAAAAAACGATCAAAAAGAGAAAACCCAAGCAACATGATGCCGATGCATTTAGTTTGATCGCCAACGCAAGAATGATTCCAGTGGGACCTTTGATATGTGATTTGGAAAGCCAAATCTGTCACAATTCCAACAGCATGGTTTGTAGGACACCCTTACAAGGCCAAAATTTCCAGTCCTTTTTAAGAAAACATTCCAAATAAGAATACAAGTTACAACCATGCATCTTTTGGCACCAAATTTCTCCTCATTAAATTCTAAAAAGTTTTGCGCACCTCATTTCCGAATTTCGGTACACTAACCATTACTTATTTATACTGCTGTTGCCTGAAAGTTGTGCATGAAAACGAATGATGTCGAGCTTCAGTTACAGAGAGTAAATTAATCCTGGTTGGTAACATATTCACAGTTGTTTGATTTCTTCATACACCTCTGTTTTGTGATGTGCTGTCGACAAATAATGTTCAATGTAAGGAAGAAAAGAAATTTTACACAATGTATACAAACAATTTTCCACTGCAAAACAAGGAGGGTAAGAGCTGATGCATGCAGCAGGAACAAGATTGATAACATGGCTGGTATTGCAAGCCAATCAATTTTTTGAGCATGCTGTCAAAATAGCAGTCATGATTCCTATGCATAGTTTGTGGGCAACCAACAAGCGCCATAGTTACTTAATTCTATGGTTTTTCATCAGGATTAAGATTCGCATACTCAAATCCCATAATCATGTTGAAAACCATCTACTGTGAACTATGAACTTCAGCCTTCAACACATGCTATGACACCCTGAAATCCAAAGCCGTGAGAGTAATTCACATTCTGGCACGATCATTAGATGCCTTTACTCGTATTTCTCAGATGTACAACCTGATCAAGAGGAAGGAAAATCTGAGTAACAATGATGCATGTTCAGGGCAGTTAGGGAAGCTGTATTGAAGTTGATCAGTAAACATGATGATAAGGGGAGGACCAGTCCCAACAATGTTGCCGAAGGTTCGAAGCAGCACTAACTCTAATTTTCGGCTATTGAGTGGTCTGCATCAAGATTTATCATCCTGTCACAATGTTGTCTGACTCTTAGTTGATGTCCACCTTCAAGTTTAAGAAGGCTCTCTTATTCGCTCATGACAGGGTTCTATCAAGGAAAGGAGAGCTTCTTAGGACATCGAAACCAATATTGAATGAGCAAAGAAACAAACCAGCAAGAACCACAGTGAAGCTTGAATGGTGTGAAGAAATACCTCTTTCCGTATTCGATATGTAGGCAATCGGCCAGTTTTTACCAGATCACATCCAACTCTTTCCTTGAGTAGCCTGCATAAAAATGACATTCAGTATAAATCATGTATTCCTCAAGATTGCATCAGGCCGGGTTTACGAACACAACATTTAAGACAGCTAATTAGAGGTTAGAATGGACCAACAAGCCCTGCCTTATTATTTCTTCATGTAGTTATGGGTTCCTCACAGAAACATAGTACCTACCTACAAAGCAAATCATTCTATAACGTCAAATAAAAAACAGGAATAAAAAAGACTTTACCTGAGCAAGATTGGTGATGATGGTACAAAGATGAATCCATTGTGACTGCAAAGAAGACTCGGCATTCGTAACCTTCACACACGGGTCTTGTATGTTCTAATGAAAATCCAAAAACGAAAAAAAATGTCATTTCACTCCTCATTGAAAAGACTAGGCATTTTTCTTTGCATAACCGGCGAATACATGATGAAGTCTATCCCTGGCATATAGGCATTCTCTTTTAATCGTATGGACAACCTTTTAAGGAGAGAATGAATATCTGTGTTGTGAAACTTGCTGTCATCTGCCACACAAAACTCATAGACTTGGCTCCTTATCTCAATAACAGCTCGCCCCGGCTTTTTCCACGCATGTGCACTTGCTCTAAGTCCTTGAACCTTCTCGACCTCTTCCCACATGCTAGCATTCACATAGATATTTGACATGAGAACATACCCCGATGCATGCCTATGATCTAACAAGGCTAAATTATCAAAGGATCGACTTCCTATGCCCACATTTCCGTATGTATTGCAGTGGCTAAGTACTGTTGACCAACCCATCGAATCAGTTCCAAATGGAACTGTTTGCAATATATCTTCAGCTTCCATTAAGCATCCAGTACGAGCCAGAAGATCCATGATACAATAGAAGTGATCAATTGTTGGTGTAATGCCATACTTTTCTTCCATGGAATTCAAATGCTGAAACGCTTCATCGACCATCCCCGCATGACAACATGCAGAAAGAAGGCATACAAATAGAGGTTCGCTTAAGATGAATCCTTTCGCTTGCATGCCATCAAGATATTTGAGCGACAAATCATAATGACCACATTGAGCACATCCTACAATAATTGCACCCCAGGAGAATTCATTAGGATTCTGTAAACTCATGAACACCACCACTGCATCATCGAAGCTTTCACACCTGGCATACATATTGATAAGCATGTTGCCCACAAGGACATTTTTATATTCACTGCTACATTCAACTATGTAGAAGTGTATCAATCTCCCCAACATCAAAGAGGTCATGTTTGAACATGCTTTTAGAGCACACATGAATGTCACAGTGGTTGCTTTCTTTTCCTCTAGTTGCATGCTTCCAAACAACTGAAGAGCAGCTTCATCGAGCCCTTGTTCTGCATATCCATTGATCATTGCATTCCATGCTATAACATCTCTATTAGCTGACTTATCAAAGACTATTCGAGCATCCTCAATACTGTCTGACTTTGCATACATGTCGATTAGAGCGTTGCTCACGATGTCATTGGAATCGAATCCACTCTCCAAAACAAAGTTGTGGATACTCCTGCCATCATCAACTGAACCAGCATTAGAACATGCTTTTAAGATAGAAACAAATGTGATCTCATTAGGATCAATACCTTGTTCTTGCATTTTGCACAGTAGTGAGAAAGCTTCGAGATTGTGCTCATGATGGACCAGTCCTGAAATCATAGTGCACCAAGTTACAAGTTCCCTCTTAGCCAGTTTGTCAAAAATCCCAAAGGCATCTTTTACGTCTCCACATTGCAGATACATGTCGAGCAAAGTGCTTTCAACAAAAGCATCGCATCTAGTACCATTCATGATCAATTGCATGTATGCTTTTCTCCCTCTTTCCAACTCAAATGTATTTGCACATGCCTTAAGTATTGATGCAAAAGTGACTTTATTCGGGTTCACTCCTTCTGGTTGCATTCGTTCAAAAAGCTTAAGAGCCTCGTGGCTTAAGCCATGCTGAAAATAGCCTGAAATCATCGCATTCCAAGTTATGATGCTGTTCTTCGGTGATCCATCAAACACATGAATTGCATCATTTACGCTCCCACATTGCATATACATACCGATGAGTGTATTTGCAATCATTTCATCAGAAGCATAACAGCTTCTTTTTACATGATCATGGATGATTTTCCCTTTACCTAAAGTATCTGAGCTCTTACACGCTTTCAAAATACATATAAAAGTCACATTGTTGGGCATTATCCCATTGGTTTGCATTTTATTGAAAAGGAAAAAAGCTTCTTCAATTCTATCGTACTGACCATACCCCTTGATCATAGAACTCCATGTGGTGACACTTCTGTTCCTTGATCTTTCGAATACTCTCTCAGCATCATTGATCGAGCCGCAGTTCACATACATATTGATAAGGCTGTTGGTAACATATAAATCTCTATCAAGATCCTTAACAATGGATTCACTATGTATGAGCATGCCATGATAAGGATACTCCATGTGTGAGCACGCTTTAAGAGATGCAACGAATGCATACGAATTAGGGCAAACATCACGCCGCTGCATCTGATAGAACAGCTTGATGGCGTTCATACTTTCACCATGGTTAGCATGAGCAAGGATGATGGCACACCAAGCAAAAATAGAGGGTTGAGAGATCTTACCGAAGGCTTGAACGGCTTCCTGGAGGCTGCCACAGAGATCAAACAAGCGGATGAGGTTAGTGAAGAGGAAAGGATCGTGTTTGGTGGGGCCGTTCCGCTGGATGCGATCTTGCAATGCCCGCGCGGTTTGGATGTCTCGGAGGGCCATGCAATCTTGCAGAAGAGAATGAATGTCTCTCTGGAGGGAGGGAGAAGCTGCAGAAGCAGCAGCAGCCGCCGCCATGAAGTGGGGACGAGAAGAGAGATTCAGAGGGGAGAAAGAAGGCGAGATTCCATGGCTCGCAGGTCGAGCTCTGGACCTACCGAGAGATGAGCGGTTTTTCCCAAAACCGCCCAAATAACAAAACCACTGAGAAAGAGTAGGGGGAAAAACCACTCTAGAGCTTCATCTCAGCCAAGGAAAACCACTAGGGAGTATTAGGTCAAGACATAACCCAATGGGAGTATTAGGTCAAGACATAACCCAATAAACAGAGCCACTTTGGGGAAGGTTAAATCGGTCACCGTGCAACTGATGAATCGGAAAAACCATTTCCGAAGGATTGGAGCCAGCAGATAATGTTACTTGGTACGTAGTGCCCACCGAGTTTTGATACTAGCAGATGCTTTGGTCTATTTAGAGAGGATCGGCCGGCATCTAGATAATAATATTAGTAATAAGCTAGTAGATATTGTTGATAAACAGTGTTATGGTCAAAACTTGTCGATGACGACGGTATTGAAAGACACGAATACAACAAAAAGAAAACCATATAAGTAAGAACAAGAGGACAATATACATATTATCAGGAAACTTAGACTACAAGGCGTTGAAGATTGACGTTCAACAAAAATAGTTTGGTATGAGGGCAAGAGTCCCTTATATAGTATCAGCCAACTCATGAGCCCGAAAACTGACAATGAATTGGTTGTTAATAGCTCTTGGATTATTAAAATATTATCATATATAAGTATGTATATTTGATAATAATAATAAAAGTTATAGCAAATAAGGCAATATGATGGTTACTAGTAATGTTATTTACTTGAGAGCTTATAGGTTCAAACCTTATTCTTACATGTCTTGCTGGCAGTATATCTACGACTAAAGAAAACACTTGGTAGGATAGATCAAAATAAATGCAAAGGTGCAACAAAATAAATGCTAAAATGCAGTGGTAGCACTTTGTACCAAGCCATTTATTGACCATATGCTATGGAAATAATCCACCAATTCACACATTGATTAGTCGATAACAGCTTTTGTTTATGCTCTGGAATGGTCGATAATATCGAGTATCTTGGGAATGGTCACCATCATCAACCATTCCTTCTATGGCAGACTTTGGTCGATAATCTAAGGAGAGAGTTCAATGGTCGACAGTTCTCAACCCTAACTCTTACACTATCACAATCCTAACCCTAACTAACTCTAGCCTTAATCCGAGGCCAAGCCGAGAAAATAAGAAGTGGAAAACAATACATAAAAGACAAATGTTACAAGACCATGAAACCTTACATACTCATACTTACATGGTCTAGCTACCACCATATCCTCAAATAGCTATTATTTGTTAAAGGAATAGCTAAACCCTAAACCTTATTACATGATTGGGAGGTCTTAGAAAACAATATAAACGTTACAGTAAACTTCAGAAATCTGGAGAAAAAGGAGTTTCTCTCCATTCCCTTTCCCTTAAGTAGAAGTTATTTGAGAACTTGAGCTTTTAATCATTCATACCTTTCTTCCTCAACATGTAGAGCTGTACAAGATGCATGCCGAATTTTACCCTAACCATTGGACAAATTATAGGTCTAAAATTGCAAAATTAAATTTTTTACCAAAATGCATAGTTTCATATTATCATTTCTCATGTTCTTGGATGTACGTTTCTAGATCAACAGTTGGCGTAAACCGTTAATCTCCCCACTTATCTATTTAATGGGGGATCGAAATCACTAGTTTTCCAAGACCAAATCAGAGCATCCTTCATATGAGATGAAACATTGAATATGTAAGAAGATTGTGCCATCAAACTCTATGCTACCAAGCTCTGTGGTGAGGATCTGTCGAGCAATGTGGCGATACAACAGTCCTCGTGATAAAAACCGAGCAGACGTGATCATCATCCGATAAAGACGAATGCGGATCGAGTAGCAGTCGAATCATCCTTCTTCCGATCGCAACCCCGAGAGGAATTTCAATCGATCATATATATAAGCACGAGCTTTATGGCCGGAAAATCTCGCGATCGACGGCGAGCTGATCGATTCGGATCGAAGCAGGAAACGGATCGTTCCGTTCCGCAGCAGGAACCGCACGCGATCGATTACCAATACCGCGATACGTGTCTGACGCATGAACAGATAGATGATGGTATTATAATCTAACGATGAAACGCTGACAAAAATGATCAGGCCGAGCCAAAATTGTGGTATAATTTAAAAATTTAGACCCATCTAACGGCTAGTTTTCCCAACGGTCATATTTTTCTAGATTCAAACGGGAACTCATCGTCTTCATCGTCTTCATCGTCTTCTTCTTCTTCTTCTTCTTCTTCTTCTTCTTCTTCTTCGACTCTGAAGGCTTTCGTTCAGTCTCTTCTCTGACTTCTTCTCTTTCAAAGCTCCCAAGGATCCATGGCGACCTCGGAACGAAGAATCTCTCGTAGCCAAGCTCGTACCAGGATTGCTCCTTCTGCTTCTGCTTCTGCTTCTGCTTCTGCTTCTGCTTCTGCTTCTGCTTCGATCGGCAAATCTTCAGCGAAGAAGCTTGTAGCAGGTGCGAGCATCGATTCTCCCTCCATTCGACCTCTCTGTCTCCGTCTCCTTCTCTCGCTACTCCCTTTTGTTACAGATCTGCCCGCATCGCTCGCAGCTCTCTGATAATTCCATGGCTTCTGCTGCCAAATTGCTCATCGGGTTCGTGCTGTGAATCTGCAGGTACTCCCTCCTCCGCCATATCCAGCCGATCGCCTTCTCTGATGTCGAAAGAAGCACGGATCAATGGCGATGGCGGCTCGTTGGCTCAGCCGGCTAGACGGATCCTCGCAGATCTCGCCGGCAACGATTCGCCTGTCGTCGGCCTCCTCCCTTCTTCTGCTTCGCTGAAGTCGCGGCTTAACCCTAATTCTCGGTCGAAACCTAAAAGCCGGAGAGCTCTGCTCGGGAGCGATCAGAAAGAGACAGCTACGCCGATCGGGGAGAGCTTGTTGAGATCACAGGTGCAGAAGCTTCTTCAGAGAGACAGTCTCCGAGCTCTGCCAGCATCGCCATCGCCATCTTCTTCGCCTTCACCTTCGATCGGTAGATCCCTGTGGCGGTTCTCTGGATCTGCACCATCGAATCCTTCTGCTCTGATTGAGGCTATGGAGTCGTCAGCTCCAACTCCACGAATTCCTTCTGCAAGTCTTTCACGGCTCAGCGATGGAGATCGCCATCTTTCCTTGCCGAACGCGAATCCTCTGGAGCTTTCGTATTCCAAGACACTGCGAGCGATTTCCATCACCGAGTCTGTAAGATCTGGTTGCGATACCAGAGTTCTGCAGCTTACGCCCCTGGTTACCACAGATCAGGTACAATCGGATATGTCCTTTGTCGGATCGATCTGAGTGAGATCTGTTCTGTTGAATCAAATCGTCTGAGACTTTCTTGCCTGTGATACAGGTTGTCGAGATTTCCATAGCCAGAACTACTGTCGTAGATGAGGAGAAGGATCTTCAGCTTACGCCGCTGGCCTCAGAGGTAAATGGCAGCTGCTTCTGTTTCCCTTTCCGTATATTTTCTTTTCTGTCTGTTGTCAAGGACGCAATTTAGTTCATCTCAAAGGGAGATTGTGTTGAATCTGTAGCAGGTTGTGGATGTAGCCATAGCCACAGATGTCTTCCTTGGAAAGAGAGTTCTGCAATTCGACTCACCCGACAAGGGATCGGAGGCAAATCATCATCAGTCTGGCATCATCACCATGTCTGCGAATCAAGAGCTCGATGATCTTGATGGTGCATCGGAGTGGTCTGTGAATGTGAATGTGGGGTCTCCTGAGGCAGACATGGAAGCAGCTCCAGGGGAAAGCGAACTGGATTTCTCAGAAAGAGAGGACTGCACCGTGAGGCTGTTACAATTCGAGGAGCATGTGCAAAAGATGCAGAAGCAACTGTCGGTGAGCAAGCTCGATCTTCTCTGGGACAGGCAAGATCTCAGAACTCCATTAAGTGAAGATTCTGAAGATGATGATGCAGATGAAGATGGAGATGGAGATGGAGATAGAGAAGATAGAGAAGATGGAGAAGATGGAGATGATGGAGATGGAGATGGAGATGGAGATGGAGATGAAGATGAAGATGGAGATGGAGATAGAGAAAATGATGAGAAGAGAAGCTCTGCATCGGACCCCATGTTGTCGACAAATAAAGACCCATACAGCAAAGCAAGCTCTGAAGAGGGAAGAGATGAAAACGATGTGCTTGTAACGATGTTGACAAGCAATGCTGATGCATTAGGGATCAGACAGCTAAATCTGAGCCGAGAAGAGGATAGATCAGATAGACTTGATGATGTCGATGATGATGATGATGATGGTGAAGAAGAAGAAGGGCATCGTGCCGAAGAAGACGAATCAGAATCAGAATCAGAATCAGAATCAGAAGAGGGTGACAAGGATGATGAAGATGAAGGAAGGAGCTTTGACAATCTATGCAAGCATTTCAGCCAAACTAGGTTGTTCGAAGATCAGATCTGTGAGACGAGGTTGCCGAGAGGCAAAGGAACGCATTTACGGTTTCTGTATGCAGAGGATGGGAATGAGATCTCAGAAGCTATGATAGTGAAAGGGAAGGAAGCCATGGATTGATGGATTGATAGATTGCTTGAGCTTGAATAGATTGAAATGCTATAGACAGAGATGGATGGGTGGATTGATTTTTTGATGGCTTCCTTTTGCCATCAACAGAACACTGTTTGTTATTTTCATACATAGATCATCATCATCTTCTTCTTCTTCTGTGGAGGAGATTTTGAGTTGTTTTTTTTCATTCATTTCGCTGTGGATTGATTTGTTTAGCTCCATGAATCCTGTCAAAAATAAAGAATGAATCCCCACTTCCTCTTCTGTCTTCTTTCTCTTCAGATCAGAACAAGATTTGAAACAATTGAAAAAAAAACACTGCAATTCAGGAAGTCTGAAATTGGTTCTATTTCCTATGAAGCTGTATGCTCATAACTAACATAACTGTCAACATGGCGTCATAACTAACATAACGGTCAGTACTAGCATAAATGTCAATTCTAGGACTTTGATTTTTTGGAATTATACATATTGAATCATATGTATTGTTGATCAGAATGAGACTGGCGCAAAGAATATAATACTGACATGCATTATCAAGCAGCAACAAGGAGTAGCCCATGATGGAGCTAGCAGGTTTGCAAGCCAAGCAATACGATGGTGTTACTTTCCATCCAATGATTATGTAACTAGTTCACATGCATTATATAAACCTCTTTCATGATGAGATTATCAGAAGGTGCACAATCCACCCGTGCATCCACATCAAGAAAAACTTCTGGTAATGTCCTGGATTCCATGGTTTGTTTGTGTGATCAATAAAGAACAACTTAATTCTAGCATTAGTGCACAATCGAATGGCATCCATATCAGTTCCATTTTCTAGCATTAGTGCACAATTGCTCATCTATCTATCATCCAGAGAGAAATCATTCAGCTTTCTCCTTCCCACAAGTAAATGTTTTCGACCAGCCCATGTAAAGTTGATGCAAGAGAGTTAGCTCCCAATTGTTTCACCGGCTATGGAGGACACTGACGAGTTCCCTATGTCTCTGAGGGATCCCACTGGAGCACACTTCACCACACCCTAGGAGCATCGCGTTATTGTGTGCTTATTCACACACGATATAAAAAATAATGAAATAATTATTTTAGGTTAGTTCGTTGGCTCGTAGAAGAAGATAGAGAGGTCTTCTATTTTTCCCCTTGACTCTCGTTTGTCTTCGATGCTCAAGACAGAATCTTCTAGAGCTTCGAATCTTTATTTCTATTCTATCTCTTCTCTTGAAGGCCTTGATCCTTTTTCTAGCAATTGGTATGGCAAGTGGAGTACCATCCAATTCTGCTACACGATATGAATCTCCTTCGTCATCGATGCTCAAGATAGAATCTTCTAGAGCTTCGAATCTTTATTTCTATTCTATCTCTTCTCTTGAAGGCCTTGATCCTTTTTCCAGCAATTGGTATGGCAAGTGGAGTACCATCCAATTCTGCTACACGATATGTTGCATTATCTTGGACTTTCTCCACCACATATGGTCCAAACCATTGTTGCGAAAATTTTCGAGTTGTATTATGTTAGTTGTGTAGGCTTTTGTCGTAGACAAGAACCCAATCTCTTTCAATGATTTTCCTTGGACGAAGTCGATGTTGTCAGTTGAAGTCTTTCTTCTTCTTTAGCCTTGCATTCTTTAGCCGTGCTTTAGCCACTTCTATACCTTCCGATCTTTGCTCCAACTGTCGAATCCTCAAGGCTAGCAGATCTTCTCTACTTATCTTATCTTGCCATGACATTGCCAACCATGAAATAATACTTTATTCTATTGGCATTATCGTCTTTTGTCTAAATATATGTTTAGTTGGTATATATCCTGTTACCAAGCTATGATTTCCTCGTCTAGATCACAATGGAGAAAGGTTGTTTTTACATCAAGCTCAAGAAGCTCCAACTTCTTGATCGTGACAACGTCGAGGAGAAATTGAAGGGTTGTCATATTTAATACGGGTAAAATCCCATGGGTTCAAATCCCACTCTTGTCATAGTGGTGTATATGTCATCGCTATGCAAACCATGATAGTGTAATTATAACATGGTCAATAGTCCTTACCAAGGTTACCAAAACTCAATAGTTCGTATCATAATTACCAAAACCCAAGGTGAAACAATACTCTTGTTGACAATGAAAATGTTATAATAATGGTATTTCCTTATTTAAAGCATTGGATTTTTAGGGTAATTGCGTCACATTAATGAAAACGACAATGAGAAATCCACAAGCTAGTTATGTTATGGCTCTAGTCCGTAAGGGCGTGGATTCAAATCCCCCTCTCATCATTATTGATTGTAATGTAGTCATGTTACAAGGGGTGATTCAGCATGGTTAGACATCTTAACCATTGGTCGATGGTTTACACATAAAAAGGTTAAATTACCTTGTGTTTGAAGAAACATTAAATATTCAAGGTTCGTTCCTATTCACTACATGGTTACATAAGTGTTGTTGTCCTTTAATGTCCCCTTGTTTCAATATGTTTTACTTGAACGTATTACAAGGCACACTTCAAAACGTCAAAGGATATTAATGTATCTACTAATCTCTCATAGTTTCTAAAATTAATTAAAAAATATTTTATTGACGAGATGACCAAGCTGTATTATGTAATGGAATTGCAATATTTTCTATTATTATTATTTTTTGTAGAATAATGGCATGTGTGCCAAATGGCACACATGCCCCAAATTGCCCTCCATGCATGAAGGGCATGTACATGCAACTAATTCATGGGACAACCTATATAAATAAGGTTGTTTTGTAATCTTGGATATCATCCTTTTTGAGATCATAATTATCATGGGGGGTAATTGGGAGAAGAAACCAATAATATTTATCAAATATCAATTTATGTTTGACGTCTATATTTTATATGATTCATAGTTCCTATTTTTGCTTATTGTGAGGTTATTGGTTCGAAACCTATTACCTTTGTATTAATATTCTCCACTCTATTTGATTAAGCTATCACAAAAATCCTTCGTCATCAACTTTAGCTTCTTTATTCAACTTTGTTACTTCCGCTTATCTTGAGCATTTTTGCATTAGATGCCTCTCTGGAAACAAGGTCCCAGTGGTCGCACCTTCGAACAAGCAGATTTGAAGTGTGAGCAACACAACATCGGCAAACTGGGAGGCATAGCCTGTGAACACCACGACATTAGTGAATCAAACGTGAAAGGTGAAACGGAGATGACAGCTCAACCTAAGGTAATAAGCATGCTGATGATGTTCAAAAAGATGTTCCAAGAGCAGCGGACCATGACAAAGCTAGGGGCGGTTATTGATCGTCTTATTTAGCACAATGGTCAATTTGATGGGCGAGATGTTTCTCACTACATGCAAGACTAGAAAGCCAAGATGATACGTTGCTGGGTCTCAAAAGCTCTTCGAATATCTATATTTAGTCGGATTGCTACAGACGGCCCACAAGAGAAGATCCAAGAGCTTCGAGGGGCAAACACAACTTGGGAAACCTTTGAGTGGGTTGTGTTAAATGCGTTTGCCATCAATGATTCTATAAAAGAGATGCGACGTGGTTTTGAAGAATGGGTCAATTTATCCCACAAAGGAATTTGAATCTAGATTTAATAGATTATCTATAAGGGATCAAATGGTCCTTCAAGCCAGGAAATCGATTATGTTCCTTTAAGCCGTGGAAATGTGTGATCATAAGGATCTGGGTGTTTTAATGGAAACTACAACTACCGATAGTGGGCTTGTGGAAACGTGGGTGGGGATCAAAGAGATTTTCACTCCCTATAACAAAAGAAAAACAATGGCTGGGCGAAGACGAAGAAAAGGGGTTGAAACATCACGAGGGATGGAATCGACGTCTTTAAGGTCAAGGTCTCACGATCGTAAGAATTTAGGGTAGGGAAGACCCTCGAACCCACAACCCTATATCAACTAGCTAAGAGCCTAGAAGATCTAAAGATTGCCGTTGTAAAGAAGGATGAAGAGATGATGCTAATACAATACTTAAAGATTGGCATTGCATATGGTGTGACAATACAGACAATGAACGAGGAGACTGTGAAGAACATAAAGAGGTGTTGAAACGAGACCTTATCTATTATGAAGGAAACCAGATTCATTCAACAGAGATGTCGTGGCAACCTTTAAAAACCAACTTCAAAAAAGGTGGAATGAAGAAAGTCCTTTAGGATCAAAGATAAGGTCGGGTAAACTATTTTGCCTCAGCTGGGATCTGCGTAGGGGAGTCTTGCGCATCGTAAATTACGTTTCGGCTAGAGGTATTATAATTTTCAACGATAATTATCTGACAAATAATGAAAATATGGTACTAGAGTTCCAGAGATTGATAGGGTGGGAGTGTCCTATGGATGATACAACTACCCATGTGTTGGGTCAAATACATGAAGTTTTTGTTGAAAAGAAGCGCAAAAGACTAGATAAATCTATTAGTCCATCCAAGAAAAATGATACCAGAAGCACTAGGCGACAAAGAGACAAGAAGACCAGAGTCGAAAAGAAGATTGGAGTCGAAAAGGGGAAGGAGAAACTCAGCCCAACATATAAGCTTGCCTCAAATATCAAGCAACAAATTGAGCTGAAAAAATTACTTGAAGAAAGAGTTCTTGATAGCCAAATTGAATTTTCACTTCGAGAATTATTGGGCATCGTGAAGAAAGAGTTTCGTGAATTGATTATTGACCTTGTGAAGGGAAAGAGACATTTCCTAAAGGAGGTGAGTCATTTGAAGGTAAACACTACCACCATCTTTATGATTGATGTTAATAATTTTGATGTCCCATATTCTCACTATACCAACAAACATTGGGCACGTGTAACCACGGAGACACTGGTTTGAATCGGGAATGTCAAGGAGCTGGTGATTGCATTAATCGATCATAGGTTAGAAATAAATTTGATGTCGCTAGGCCTCTACAAAAAAGGGAAATGCCATATCAACACTAATCATGGATGGGGAATACGAGCTACAACAAAAGCAACAGAAGATTTTTGTACGGAGTTTGCCGGGGCGTTTCAATAAAGATTGAGATGTCGAAATTAAACATAATTTCTTTGTACAAGAAGGGGCATCACACAAAGTAATCCTAGGGCAACCCTTCATTACGTCATCTCGTATGAAAATGAAAGTCCTCGACACTGGAAAGACATTTTCAAGAATATGGAGTAAAGATGGTGGAAGATCGATCTAATTCTTGACCGTCTCTTCGAACATGACTGAAACAAGAGGGAGCTTTCAACGAAATAAAAAATGTATTTTGAAGAGAGACTATTACTAGGCAGGGTTGTGATAAATCACAAAACAAGTCCCCGTGCTCTCATAAGAATAAGAGCCTTAGGTCTGGCCTCATTCAAGTGAGCCTAGATAGTGCAACAAGATTCAAGAAAAATTAATAAAAATCTTGCATGCGCAAGAAATGCTGAGGTCAAATTGAATAATTGATGGAGATGAAGAAATAATAGGAATAATGGAGGACTTGTCTTT
>JBBBWG010017780.1:0-14997 GCA_037176905.1 Azolla pinnata
TTCTCGGTCCATGAAGCAAGAGTTGGCTCCTGAATCTAAAAGAGCAGAGGTTGAGGCTCGATGACCATTTGATGTACAAAGGTCAACATGTGCAGCAAAAACTCTACTGACTCTATT
This sequence comes from Azolla pinnata, assembly GCA_037176905.1. Lineage (NCBI taxonomy): Eukaryota > Viridiplantae > Streptophyta > Polypodiopsida > Salviniales > Salviniaceae > Azolla > Azolla pinnata. The sequence continues at coordinate 118 of JBBBWG010017780.1, forward strand.
GGATGGAATGGAACTAGTACTTGGAACAAGCTCTAGATACATTGGGTTGTCCAACCAAATGGCTCCAATTTTGGATGGACCTACTCGTTTAACAACTCATCTGATTGACTCAAGACTTCAAAGTTGTTGGACTGACAAGGATAAATGGAACTACTAAAAGCACTTGGATTGTTACCTTGAACTATAGGCGTTGATTCAGGTTTATGGGTACTTACATGGTTGACTTGTCGTTTTGGTTTGTGAGGACAAGTAATTGCTATGTGACCTGGTCCTCCGCAATATAAACACAACCAATTTGCCCAACGACGTTGCTTCTCGGCATTAGATAAAGGTTCTCGATGACCTGTTGCGTCAATTTCCATTGGAGTAAGAGCATCATTGATTATTTGAATTGGATTTGAAGGTGGTGATGCTACGATTGAAGCATAAGTTTGGTCTCCCCTTGGTCGCAAGAATTGTTGTTGCTCTGAACGTCGCTCAAATAGGCGATTATCACATCGTACAGCTCTACTAATTACCTCCGTAAACGATTTAGGCTCTTCATGAAAGGTCAAAAGCAAGTCTTTCACATCATTACACAATCCATACCGAAATAAGTCCATTAATGCTGCTTCATCCCAACGAATATCGCAAGCAAGAAGCCGAAAGAAAGTCTGCTGTGTAACCTGAAGCAGGTCGATCACCTTGACGTAGTCTTTGAATCTTGTTTATTGCTGTTCTCACACTATCTGTATCGCTAAAACTTGCTTGAAACTTCGCAATGAAGGTTTCAAAGTTCTCCAAGACTCGGGATTTCTTCTCTAGTAATGGTGCAAACCATGCTAGGGCAGTTCCCTTCAATAATTTTCCAACAAGCCCTACTCGCGACGCATCACTCGGATATCTGTTGGGATGCATATTAATAACTAAACGCACCTGGTTTAAAAAACCTCGGAATTGTGAGCGTGTACCATCAAACTTTGCTGGTAAACTAATCTTTGGCTCTTTAATTGAACTGTGAGACGCCGAACCTTGTTGTCGAAGAGATAGTACAACTAATTCAAGTTGTTGCACTCTTTTAGATAGATCTTCATGTTGTTGTGCCTTCTCAACACTCACTTGTTATAAATCTCCAAGAAGTTTTTGATTCTCTTGTTCTAATGCGACAAATTTTGTCGTAAGCAGGTCGAGCTCTGATAGAATATGGTCATACTCTTGCTTGCTAACAGTCTCCATTGTGATACTAACACTTGGATAAGAAACTTGAAAAAAAAAACGGTAGAAATTCCATGCGCCTTGTACTCCAACTCTCCTGGTAATACAAATCTTGTCTTCTTGTTCTTATTTGGTTTTCTTCTGGTCGTGTTCGTGTCTTCCAAGTCAATCGTTGTCGACGAGCTCCGGCCGTGACAGTTTGAACCGGAATGGTTTAATACTGAGACTAGCTCAATATTTATACTGTTTCTGGCCTCATGCATGCTCGCCACGTGGCTTGCATGCATGCTCGCCACGTGGCGTGCATGCATGAATGCCACGGAGTGGCTCATACGACCTGCGATATCAATTGACGTCGCAAGTTTTTAACATTAATGTGGTAATTCTTTAATATATTATCAAATGCTAGAATATAGTATTTTTTAGTTGAAATAAGGTAGTATGATGGATAGACTTGAGCCTATGTAACTATAGGTCATAGGTTCGATTTCACTCATAAGCCTTTTGTACTAGTACTCATGATAGTTTCGGCCAGTTTAGGGTTTCCATGAAATTTAGGGTTTGGGATTTCCGGCCAGTTTAGGATTTCTCGACCAGATTAGGGTTTCTAGGAATTTAGCGTTTCCAGAAATTTAGGGTAATTTAGGGTTTTGCGTTTTTCAACAAAATTAGGGTTTCAGCCATTATAAACGAGTTAGGTTTTTCGACCAGTTTCATCCCAGTTTCAGGCAGTTGATAATTAGGGTTTCAACCAAATTAGGGTTATTTCCCCAAATAACCCTAAACGTCACTAATTTGCAGCGCAAATTTTCCAGCCAATTTTGCCCGAATTTACCCCAAATTCTCCGCAAATTTCACGCCCCGTTTCACAAATTTCACGTCAAATTATCGAAGGTTTTCTCCCCAACTTTTCCCCAAATTTCCAAAAAATTTCCCCAAATTTTCCCCATAATTTTCCCCAAATTCTCCCCAAATTCACACTAATTTCCAACAAATTCACACTAATTTTCCCCAAATTCATACTAATGCATCATCAAATTTCACGCCAAATTTCGCCAATTCAGATTTATTACACTAATTACAGCAAATTAGAGTAACTTTGGGTTTATTACACTAATGGAATTACTCGCAAGCTGAAGCAGCAGGAGGAGTAGGTCTACTTGGAGCAGCTGCAAGCGGAAGCATGAGCAGGAGGTTTTGAGCTCAGGATTTCTACTAGAGGAGTAGGAAGAGCTGGATTTTTCCGGGATCCGTCCCTAATTTAGGGTTTGCAGGTGGAGGAGCAGCAGACTGGCCACCAACAGCAACAACAGCAGAAGCAGCAGCAAGGTCGAGGTGAGCAGAGGTGAGCAGGAGCGTGCAGGTGAGGTGAAGCAGAGGTGAGCAGTGGCAGAGCTTAGCAGAAGACAAAGGTTTAGGATTCAGGGTTAGGTCGAGCAGGAGACAGAGCTGAGCAGCGGCAGAGTTGAGCAGGAGACAAAGGTGAGCAAAAAAAGAGTTGAGTGAGAGAGTGAAGGAGTTGCGCAAAAAAATTAGGGTTTTAAAAGACCCCTGCGTGTTGTTTGCCGTGACGTGACCGCGCCATTGCCAGGCAGGAGTCTCTGAATTGCCGTGACAGTACCGCGACGTTACCACAAGCTTACCGCGACCTTACCGCGAATTAGCCGCGTCTTAACCACAGCCTTTCCACGACTTTACCGCGCCTATATCTGCACCATTCCCGCGCCTTAACCACAACCTTACCGCGACCTTACCGCGACCTTACCGCTCAATTGCTCCACAGAATACGGGACTCATCAATGGATGCCGATCCACACCACATCAGTTCAGAGTCATCTTCTACCAATGCCGAGGAGTTCCTTGTTGCCAGAATTAGGGCAGGTCGTGGTCGATGTACATAATTTGACGATGGACACACATACGATGTCGGATCAAAGGGACTACAATCGAACACACCCATCTAGAGCAGAAGGTGACGGATCATGGGTTGATGCGCAATTGCTCCACACTGATGAAGGTCATGAAAAAACTGGGAGTCTCCTTGATGCTGACGCAGATGATGTCGGCGAAGCTGATCCAGATCTAGCTCCAGAATACGCCGAAGCTAGCAACACCAATGCTTCCGTCGACTTATGTATCGAGTTAGGTTTCGAGGACATGATTGATATCGATGAAGGCACTAATATATTCTTCATTATCGATATTGATCCGTTCCTTGTAAGTGATTCTTATGCTGACCATAATTCATGAATATTTATATTTTTATTAATTGAAATCCTAGATTTTCTAGTTAAATTGCCTATCTTTCCATTAGGGTTTTAATGAAATTTTTCACATTCCTATATAATGAGACAGCAAGTGCAGAGGCAAACTTCCATGATGAAATCAGCAAAAGTGTGGCAACTACACGATAAATTTGCCGCAAGGTTGTTGCAAAATTGCGGCAATTTTTCGGTAATTGCTCGGCAAATTGTTGGTAAATGAGCTGCAATCACGCAACAAATGCGCGGTAAATAAGTGGCAACTAAGCGGCAATATTGCGGCAACTACGCGGCAAAGGTGCGGCAACTGACACATGGCACAAAATTGCCGCGAGATTGCCGCTAGATAGCCACGTGATTGCAGCAACATAGCTGTAATATAGAAACAATCAGGCTCTAATGCTTTGTATATGCAAACAAACATGCAAATTCATGTAATTATACATAATCTCATGCATATATATGTGTGCTGACAAATATATCTGCCTATTGATCCATATATGGCCATGATTAATAAATATTCTCTTATTAACTGGCATATACTAGCATTAGGAACGTTATCAGTGTAGATACATGCAGATCCACTTGTGGATCAACGATACACGCATATTCTTCTATGTTTGTACAAGGATGATACATAATTGCATGTAAGTATATATATACATACACATTTTGGTAAACTTTTATATATTTCATAGGTATTAACACGTATATGTGGTTGCTTATGAACATGTGGATATATACATCTATATTTCTCTGTGCTTTGCAAATTGCATTGATATACTCCATTTTATATATTTATATAGGCACATGATTGACAACATAAGTATATCTTAGAGCAATTGTTTATACCTCTAATTTGCCTAAAATGAACTAAAATGAGAGATCATCACATTTGTTGCAGTAATTACGCGGATAGGTCGCGGCAAATTTGCAGCTATGCCACAGTAACATTGCGGCAAAATAACTTGTTAATCGCGGCAATTCACTCGGAAAATGAGCGGCAATGTTTGCAAAAAAATAAAAGTTTTTTGTGCGACAATATCTTCGGCAAAAACTGCATAAATAGATGCGGCAAAATTTCAGATTGACTGTGCGGAAAATTGTCCGGCTAATCTCGCGGAAATATACGCGTCAAGAATCGCGGTAAACTTGCGGATATGATCGTGGCAAAATTGGAGTTGGTCGACGCGGCAAATGCACGGATATATGGGTGCAGTAGAGATTCCGGAAAAGGTTGCAGTAAATTACGCGAAAAGAGTCGCGGTAAATGCGCGGCAAAAATTCCACGCAGGGAAAAAACTTTTGCCGCGACTTTCAGCATATTACCTTGTAGTGCATTATTGACAAGTTCCCAGGTGCGATCACTTGGGGTATAGCCTAGCACATCAATGAGATAATACAATTTGTTGCACACAATTTTAGAATTAAGAATAGAGGCTGCCTTTTACTTCAGGCCAACAGCACTAGGGTTTGGTGAGATCACTGGAATGTCCAAGATACAACATTGAGGATGGTTGCTAGTATAGAGAAAAGTGTGACCTTGTTAGTATAGCCATATGGGCATCATGACAGTACTCCAACACTTTAAGGTGTGATGATCAATCAAGGACATAAAAGAGATTTTTGTAGAAAAGTAAGTTATTATGTTGCTTAAACTCCGTATAGCGTTGAGATAACCTTGGCAATGTGAAGTAAGATGCACGATTGGGACCAAGGTGGGTGAAGACATCCTTAGCAAAATCATCACAGTGAAGGTGTTGTCGAATAGTATCAAAAAGACTTGAATCCAGTGGCCCGTTAGAAACCGGTATTGATTGTAAAAAGCTGGGTCTTAAGGGCAAGGTGCCAAATATGAGTGCCAAGACAAAGAATCTGCTTGCCCTTGTTGTTTCCCTGGGCGAAAAATGATTTTAAATCAAAGCGAGTTAAAAATTGCGCCCTTCGAGCTTGTCGCCTATTCAGCACTCAAGCCGTCTGGAAATATGTAAGATTTTTGTGGTCACTATAAATGATGATTTGATGACGCAAACCTTTTAAGACACGTCACAACTCCACAAAAGAGTCGACCACAACTACCGACTCTTTCTCATGCACCTCGTAGTTGATCTCCACAAAATTCAATTTCCTTGAGTGAAACGCGACTAGATGTAACTCCCCATCTTCCCCTGGCTGTGATAGGATGTTGCCTATTGTAAAGTTAGATGTATCTGCCTTAATAGTAAATGGCTTCGGTAGATCAACAAAGCTAAGATAGGAGCTGATGTGAATGCCTCTTTAAGCTAAGTAAAGGCTTTTTCCGCTTCAGGAGTCAATACAAAGGCTGAATTTTTTATGGTGTGTTAAGTGAACAGTAGGTAATACAATGTTCGGATAATTCTAGCTGAACTTGCTGTAGAAGTTGGCCAATCCAAGGAAACACTGGATATCGTAGACGGAACTTGGATTTTTCCATTCCACTATGGTTTGAACTTTCCCTGGGTCCATGAAGATACCTTTGGATGAAATGGTGTAATCTAAGAACTCAACTTCTTTGCAATTAAAACTACACTTCTCAAGTTTGGCATAAAGACCATACTCTCTAAGTGTTAGAGTACCTTCCACACATATATATCATGCTCCGCCTGTGTTCTTGAGTAAATCAACAGATCATCTAAATAGATTATTAGGAAGATGTCTAGAAAATCTCAGAAAATATCATTTGTCATATGTTAAAAGATGAGGGGAGCATTCATAAGCCCAAAAGGCATGACGGTATACTGAAAATGCCCATATCGAGTGCAAAATGCAGTCTTCTACTAATCCCTCGGTTTGATACGTAGAAAGAAGATTATATGCACCCCAATTTTGGTAAAATTCTTGGCACCACTAATTCGCTCTAAAAGACTAGAAATTAAAGGGAAATTAGAGGTACAACATACCTATTTCATATTGTAACTTTATTAATCTTCGATAATCGGTAACCAAACAAAGGGAGCCATCCTTTTTCTTCACGAAAGAAATATGAGCACCAGCTTGAGACATTGAATGTCGAATAAACCCACTTGTGAATGCTCGAAAAACCTCATGCTCCGCTGGTGATAGATTATAGATCAAGCCCCATGGTGGCTATTTTCTTGGTTAGAGATCAATGGTACAATCATATGCCTGATGTTTCGGAAGTACATTCATTGGCTTTGGCTTTGTTTAACACATTAGCATATTCTTCGTATTTTTTCGGAATGTAAATCTTTGTCTTCCCTTGAGTGTCATTAGAAGGTGCAACTGATACGGCAAGTAAGATGCAATTGATATAGCGCCATTTCTCTTCGTTTGAGAATGGTCCTCGTCATCGGGTCATATTAATCTCCATTGGTGTTGGGCGATTCACTAGTGTTGGACTACATGTTTGCCGTTGAGCTGAGACGGGGACATATTGTTGCCTTGGAGATTGTTTCGTCACTGATGAATAAGTTGGCTTAAATCTTGATATTGTTTGTTGTTGTTGTTGTTGTCTTTTAAACTGGTGCTCAAAAAGCAAATTGTCACACCATATTGCTCGGCTAATAGGTTATGTGAGGGATTTTAGATCCTCTAAGAAGGCAAGAAGTAAATCTTTTATATCTCCACTGAGGCCCGAACGAAACTAGTCCATGAGGGCTTCTTCATCCCAAGGAATATCACTTGCAATGACACGAGAATTAGCTGCATACGTTCATGCCGGTTGATCCCCTTGTCATAGGGTGCAAATCTTATTGATTGCCGTTCTTAAATTATCCATGTCTCTAAAACAAGCCTTAACTCTATGATAAATTCATTAAAGTTGTTTCGTAGTGGGGAATTTGCTTCTAGAAATGGAGCAAACCATGGAAATGTCGTGCCAGTCAATAAAGTGCCTTTGACTGTTACTTGTTAGTGCCTTTGACATAACAAGGTTCCTAGAGGCGTGCACATTTCATCTTGTTTGGGTTCTGTAGTACGCCCATGTTGCTGAGCCATTGTAAGTTGTGTTGAAGAAGCGAAGGTTTGAATGGACGAGCAAGCATACTTTTGCTATCCAAAGGCTAAAGAAATTACTGATGGAGGCACATACATTACAAAAGGTGGACTATTTTAAAGGCAATTTTTGTGACTATAGATACTAGTTCGACTGGAATTAAATGGGTGATCAAGGGAAATCGAACATAGCAACCAATAAACAATTTGGTTAGATGCAAAAGTGCTAAGTGAAAGGCAAAGAAGTTATGCCCAAAAGTGAAGAGGGAGCTGTGGGGAATCGTATTAGCAATCAGGTCTAATTGTGACTACCTAATTGCCTAGTCATCTTAGGCATGATATCTGGTTTCAATACACCAAATATTGTCATGTTATGTTGGATCTTATATATGAAATCACTCAACCCGAAGATCTGACATGTAGCTAGGAAACGTTGTCATGGTGTTTGTAGGCTACACATCTCCTAGTTGTTCCATGGTGCGACTACTGGAGCCTCATTTCCGGAAAGGTATGCTTAAGAGAAGAGAAAATAAGAAAAATGCCGTAAGTTTCGAACCAATAACCTCATAATAACAAGCAGAGACTACCAATTAGTCGAACATAGACATTATTAATAACTTGATAGCTATTATTCTCTCTATCACCGATACAGGATTCCTGAAAGATGATGATCTATACCGGATAGATGTCATTTCCCAAAAATGATCATGATCCAAAGATTACAAACAACCTTGATTACATAGGTTGCCCAATGCATCGGTTAATGCACATGCCCTTCGTGTATGAAGGGTAGCTGGAGCATGTGTGCCATTTGACAGACATGTCTTTATTTTAAAAAAATAATACTATGCCATATTAAAATTCCAATCTGTATATTTCTCTAAAACATCTATAGCATATACCTTGGTGATAAAGCCAAAACCTTGTAAGTACAAGGTGTAAAGATGAAATCCCACCGAAGACATCTGGGGTGTTTTCACACACTGTGTCAAAAAAATCACAACAGCGTAATGTTGTTGCTGACATGCTATCATGGGCGAGATATGATGAAGAATAAATTTCACGATCTAATGAAGAGGATTTCGACATCTTGGACTGTTTTTACAAGTTCCTATGCTCAGGTGCTGATTAACTATGAAGGTGAATTCGTGGAGATCGTAAAGAGATGAATCCTGGTTGATGGGAAACTTCCACTGAATTCAGAAGAAGGCATATAGCATTTCCTTAAGGATGGACTCTTTGGACGCATTCGAAGAAGAATAATGGGACTCCAATGCACGTATTTTGCATGCTGAAAGACCAAAAAAAACTTACGTCTGAATTTCCTGATAGTGCTTGAGCAAGTCATCGAGGAAAAGGGTTACGTTCACGAAGCTTAAGGAGAAATGTTAGTGGTCAGGAATCTACAAAGATCTAGCAGCTTATATGGAAACATGAAAAGATTGTTAGACGTTTTCATTAAAAATAAAGCTCTTTGGAGGCATGCGAAGAAGAAGAATGGGACTCCAATGTGCGTTGTGTCTGCAACCTCGAAGACCAACAAAAACTCAGGTTTGAATTTTATGATAGTGCTTGGGCAAGTCATTGAGGATAAAGGGTTACGTTTGCCAAGCTTAAAGAGAGATATTGGTGGCCGGGAATCTACAAAGATGTAGCAGAATACATGGAAACATGTAAGGAATATCAGATGTTTATGAATGTTCGCCACCAAGATGACCTTCATCCAACTTATCCACTAGCAATGATGTCAATGGGGTGATAGAAAATGAACTATCTCGTGCTTGCAAGAGAGGATCTTATTGACCAAGTTGAAGGTCGAGCATTAAGACTAAGGAGATTTCATTGGTATGCAGATTCGTTCTTAAAGATTTTATTTGCGATCATGGATGTGTTGGCAATATACTAGCTGATAGAAGTGAGCTGGCTGCCAATGAAGTCAAATAATTCTATCTTGTATGGGAATAAAGTTATCTCTTAGCACGACATATAATACATGTTTTGTGCTAGAATGGTGTGAAATACTATGACAATAGAAGATGAGATGTGTCGCATAGACAATGGCAACATAAACACTATGTTTAAAGACACCACAGATATAATTGCGAGAAGAATGCGAATATTTTAGGAATCGGGAAAGCAATAGCAGTTTACCCACGTGGTACTAAGATAATCATAGAAAATGCTCTTCTAACCTTGAGATTAGTCGCACTCTTTTAATCTTTCAAGATATCCTAAAAAAATGAGAATGGTCTAGAATGGAAATAAAAAGACTATTGTTAAGAAGTTCCTTTCTATGAAACCTGACTTGTACTACATTCATATAACACCCGAAAATGTTGCTATGGAAAGGGTATTTAAGAATATTGAGTCATAAAAAATATGACATGATAGGTTATGGCATCCAAGTTTGGGGATTATCAGAAGAATTATCTCACTTAAATGGCTATAAATTGAAAACTAAGGCAGCAATGTCGTGTCAAAATGTGCAAGGAATATCTAATTTTGTTGCTCCTGTTACTACATATTTGACGCAACTATTACGGCATATTCGTTACAACATAGATGCACTTAGTATTGCAAAGTCAGAGCGATCATACTCCATATTGACTAAAACATTGTGTCCCGGGCAAGATTTAAACCCATGACCTCATTTGACACAATTAGGTGGTTTACCCAATTGGTCAAACATACATGAATTATATATATTCTTCTTATATCCAAAAAGTTCAATATCTATGTATCTATCCATATACAGCTTAATATATGTCTATACATCTGCATATATATATATATATATATATATATACATGTACATGTATATGTAAGTATACATGGATATATGAATATTTATGTGTATGCGTACATATTATACATATACAAGTGAATATACATGTAACTATGCATGTGTAGGTGAATATGCATGCATGTATACATATACAAGTGAATATACATGTATGTAGTATATACATGCGAATATGCCGGTACGTGTACATATACATATGAATATACATGTAGCTATCCATGTTCAGGTGCATATACATGTATGTATGCATATATAGGTCAACATGCATGTATGTATGCATATATAGACGAATATGCATCTATTTATCCATATATAATATTCATCATGTATATATGTATATATAGATGAGAGTATTATATTGCAAATATTTTTAAAAATTTTAAACTTTTTATAACATTTTAGTAAATAACTAAAGGAAAATATGATATTTAAAATAATTTTTAAACAAACTTCGAAGTAACATGTAACACACTCGCAGTAAACATGCAACAAAGTAGTAGTAACCATGCAGCAAATTTGCAGTAAATTGTGCGTCAACAGCCGTGGTAAACATGCAATAAATGGTGCATTTACGATCCAATAAATATAGAGTAAATTGTGCGTCCATAGATGTGGTAAATCTCGCATCTATAGTCGTAGAGAAACTTGTGATAAACAAAAAATAAGGTTTGCGCCTATAGTTGCAGTAAATCTTGCGTCTACAATTGAAGTAAGGGTCACATTTAGAGTCCCATTAAAAACACGGTAAACTGGTTATGTCCTTTGCCGCAACTATTGCCACAACTGTTATCATGACTTCAGTAGCAAAAAAATAGAAAACATTTTGCGGTAAATAGTGCGTCAACCTAACCAATACCTCGTAGTGGTATAAGAACTTTTGGGTCTTCGATCCACATTTACCATTGTGTTCCAAAGTTTCTTGTGACAAGAACATGTTTCATGATGTGAGACCACATTGGATAATTGGTTCCATCATATGATTAGCTTGACCCCATTTTACTAAACAAAAACATAGCAAGCTACTAATTTTGAAAAATGTTGAAATGAGTGAAGAAGTCTCACCTCGCAAACTAGTTGGACTGGCCAAAACGCTCCTTTCCTTGCTTAGACTCATTGTTCGATACTTCAAAGCTTTCTCTATAGAGTTCACAACATATATGAGTGAATTAAATATGTGGTATCATGGGGAAAAAAACCTGTAGCCAGCTCTAGACAAGAACTGCGTATCTTTGGGCAAACAATTCACATCAAAGCTACCTAAGGGACCCAGTAAGTGTCCCACTAGCTCTATCTGAAGTGTGTACAAAGTACATCGAAGTGAGGACGATTGTCGAAGTCATTATTTAACTATACTTTGCACGGATTAAATCACGGATTGGTACGTTTTACAGCAGGGTGCAATAGAGCTTACATTTCTTGATCTATAATTTGTCCAACCAATATGAGATTCTTGGTAGTCATCAATACATGCAAGAAGTTGTTCATGTGACCTCTCTGCCCAACATGGCTCGAAGGCAAAGTACCCTAGCCACTCAGGCTCGAAAAACTAGGCCAACCATTCTTGATGGCTCTTCATATGATTGGAACACTCTTGCATAAAGAATAGGTAATATTGCATAAAAAGAGAAGTATTTAGAATATTCCCTCAGATTTTGCAAAAAATCCTAAGTTCTTTTCTTTTGTTTCAAAAGACTTTGATACTAGTATTAAGTAATTTGAAATAGATCCCATAAAGATAGCAATTTGTAGCACAAGAAATTTATTTTCAAATATAAAAATCATCAGAAAATTGATATTTGACAAAAGAAAATTTTAATTTTCAATATACGGAAATGGGTTTAGGTTAATAAATTAGTTCGTTGACATTCTATACTAAATATAGAGCAACTACGATCAATAGATTTAATGAATTTGACTATAGAAGAATATGTATCAAGATTTTATATGAGATTGAAAAATACATGAAAAAACATAATAATTACAAAAAGTTGATGTGGGTCATAGACCCTTGCTGCTTAAGGAGTTGATTTGCAACATGGGTCGATATGACACATTGGCCTTTGATGCATGTGAGGTATGGCCAGTTGAATGAAAGGGTAATTAGCAGCAAAGGTTCCTGCGGCGCATCGACTTCTCCTGCTAATCACCCACCCTCACATGCAAAACATGGGTCGATGCCCCACATCAACCTTTCTTGCTAATCACATGGTTTTATTCAAGAAGTTCATGCACCCTACCAATTTCGTGGATAAAACATGGAATTTTTAGAAGGGGCTGATTTTCAATATATATATATATATATATATATATATGACTTTATCTAAGAAGTCAATGCAATGCAAGAAGGCATGTATTTCTATAGAAATAAAATGAAAACATTATGAGGAAGAAAAGAAATTGGGGATTGTGCAAATCGAACCCAATACATGGTAAAAAAAATATATTTTTATACGCTGTTTTACTAGTAAGATTTTTATACAAAAACTCAAAGTGGCACATCGACCCATGCTGCTTAAGGGGGGTGGTTTGCAACAGGAGTCGATGCGGCGCATCGACCGCTGCTCCTTAAGGGGGTGATTTGCAGCAGGAGTCGATGCGCCGCATCGACCACTGCTGCTAATCACCCCCACAATGAGCAGGGGCCAATGTGTCGTATCGACCCTACTACTAATCACCCCCACAATCAACAGGGGTCGATGTGTCACATAGACCACTGCTGCTAATCACCCCCGTGTACTTGCAACAAGGGTCGATGCGCCGCATCGACCCCTGCTGATTGTGGGGGTGATTAGTAGCAGTGGTCAATGCAGCGCATCGACTCATGCTGCAAATCACCGCATCGATGCAATAGAGGTCGATGCGCCGAATCGACTTTTTGTTTAAAAGACTTTATTTATTGATATAAGTATATATAATTATATATTTATTTTATCATTTAGTGTATAATGTGGTAGTTAAGTTACTCATTTGTTATACGGAAGGTGTTGGGTTCGATTTCCACAATCTCCAATTTAGTTTATTCCGCATAACGTTTATTTTCTTATCTTTGTAGAAAAATACATGCCTTCTTGCATCGCATTGACTTCTTACACAAAGTCATATATGTATTGAAAATTAGCCCCTTCTAAAAATTCCATGTTTTATGGTACAAATCAGTAGGGTACATGAACTTCTTGATTGAAACCATGTGTTTTCTACAAAAATAATAAATGGTGAGGATTGAATCAATTAAATAATCTAACCAATACACTATAATTATAATAATGACCTTTGTATCAATCACTTCTTGGGCATCTAACAGTTGAGTACGGAATTGTTCGGTGTCGTTACGGGCTTTCTGTTCTATCCCTAACTTCATCAGTTCCAACTCCTTCCTTATCTCTTTCCGTTGCTAATCTCGCTCTTTTTCGGCTACTGCTTGAGCTGCAATCTTTTTTTGACGTGCTTCTTCACAGTTTCTGATGCATCATCTCCACTTTGCTACATCACACTTGACCGTTATTACCATTTGAACTTCGATCCATTCTTTCCACATCATCTTCATCATAATCTTATCTGCTCCGAGAGCAAAGGACAAGTGGCTATACTAGGCCCCGCCTGGAGAAGATGGGACTGACCACTATTGTGTCAACTTGAGTACTGTCCTCTTGTGGTGACTCATTTATTTCAACAACCACTTATTTTGTCGTCCGTACCGGTTTAGCTTGCTGGTGTCGAGGTGAAGTCATTGCGGTTATCGCCTCAAGCATTGGTGCTACGATCATCTCCACGATGGGCTCCACGCCTTTAGTCATTGGCCACACCTTATCCATATTTAGTACAGGTTTTCCCACTATGTCGTTTTGTACATTTGTTGTTTCATTCACAAAACTTTTGTCGCTCTCTGCACTATGTACAATTAATTGTCGCTGTATTTATATTGGCCATACTTCCCGGCCTTCCTTCATCTTCCATGCCACCCACCGTTAGCGTGGGGCCTACCGTCTTGAGCCGTACAATAAGCCTCTTCTCTTTAGCCATACATTCTGCTAGTTTGTTCATCTTTCGCCGCCTCTTGGGCAATTTCTTCGGTGGCACTAATGGGGTGGGTTCCGATCCGACCTTCTCTTCTTTGACGAACACTAATGCAGTACGTCCACGTCTGGATTGGCTGCCATCGTGTTTTCTCCGACCTGTGTGTGTATCTGCATCCCAAACTTGAGGAACGATCAGTTATCATTCCAAAATCAGTTATCAAGATTCACACACCACCACAAAAAGCTATAATTACAAAAAATCCAGAAGTTATTCTCACACGTATGACAATAAGAAGAATTAATATCATTTTCCCAGAGTGTCATTATTAATCTGTCGATAGAAGGTAGCCTTCGAGTCCTCAGCATGAGAGGCAGGCGATTAGCCTTAGTATCGAGAGCTCAAGCGTTTGCATCTTTCTTCAAAAATACTTCGACGTGAGCCATCTGGCAAACGCAGTTGTATTTATCATTGCTGGTCATATGTATAGAACCAATTTCGGTATTGGACATAGCATGAAAGAGATTTTGGAAGCTCATACTCCTCCAGGGGGCAAGTTGGGTCGTGGACATAAGGGACTTTACGATACAGTCAATAATTCTCTCCATTTCCAATTAGGACTAGCCTTAGCAG
>JBBBWG010017802.1:0-14982 GCA_037176905.1 Azolla pinnata
CTGGCTTGGATATGGTCCCAACGATCGTACTTGGGAGCCTGCACCAAATGTTAGTAATGCTCAAGACCTTGTCGATGCATTTCATCCCAGGTATCCAACTAAACTTAGTCTTTCATCCTTGCCGACTCGTATCACTCGTCGTTTTAAGAGGGGGATAGTGTCATGATCATCGACATGCAATGCTCGAACCCTCGACCTTAACATTTGTGTTATGTCATCTTACTCGTCGAACCAGTTAGCTTATCTAATCATTGTAACTACATGCAAAAGGCACGATTGAGCATTCTAGAGAATTCATGCAACTATGACACGTGGCACTGCATGCAGTGCCACATGGCGTTGCATGCAACCTCTCTGCTCCTGCATGTGGCCTCCCCTACCCCCTTGCCCATCCTATAAATTCAGGGCTATCACTCCTCTCAACTCATTTCGGTTCAACACCAGTCCCTAGCCCTCTAGCTTGCATTATTATCCCAACTCCCTACTGTTTCTTCTTCTTCTTCTTCCAGTCTCAGAGAAGCCATAATATTCTTTCTTTATAATATATCTCAACATTCTAGTCCTGCAATTGTTATTCTTTTCTTGTCCCGGTGCTGACAAGTATCAAATAAGTAGTGTACTAGATATCCATTGATTTGACCAATAGTTTGGAGCAAATCATGTGGACCTAGTAAATGCTCAGGAAAAGAACACGGACAATTACTTAAATGTTGAGTTTGAACTTCAACAATATCAAGGAAACTACCTTTTAGGTCAGAAGGCTTGCCTCTTTGCTCTTGTACTGCAGAAGCATTATCCTTCTGCATGAGCCGTCGGCAATTATCCTTCATATGTCCCTTCTTCTTGCAATATGCATATGAAAGAAGAATGCGCTTAGTGTTTCGACCAGTGTCATCATTGGGTGTCTTGTGTTCCCAATGAATGATCCTAGATTTTGTCCTATTGAGTCGGGTTTACTGTGATCCTTTTTTGAACTGCGCATGTAGCGAAGTACAATTTCCACCGCATCTTCAAAGGTGTTAGGATCTTTGTCATGCACTATCCAATGTCAGAGTTTGGTATGCCGTTAAGGAAGCAAGCAATAAACCATTTTTCTCCCTCTAGCCTAGATTTTTGAATTAATGTTCTGGTATGATGAACATAGTCATCAAGGGAGCAAAATGTCTTGCTAGATAAAGTCATAAAGTTTTGTGCTGCTTCTGTTTGAGAAGGTGGTTGTAAAAATTGCTTTTTGAAAATTTCAACAAAATTCTCCCATGTTTCAGGAAGTTTTTTTGCAGTGCGAAGTCTGCGCCACCAGGCTACAACTTTACCACCTAACTCACGAGCGACATAGCTAATTTTTGCACTATCAGGTTTGGGATGGAGTTCAAAGTGAGACTCCCAACGACCCAACCAAGTGCAAATTGCTTCCTCGGTTCTTTCTTTCTTGTCGCCATGATATGGCTTAACGACAAAAGAAGGTTCACCAACTGGGTAATCCTTCGTCCCGTGATTCGGTTGCATACTAGCAACACGTGATTCGAGATCATGATGAGACTTTCGGAGTTCCGACAATTCATGTAACGTCTCATTCATTGAGTTTTGTAACATGTTGAAGTATCGTTCTATATTAACAGGATTTGATGATGTCGTAGGTTGGTTCTCGCGATGTCGAGAAGAACTCGAACCATCATCCGACGAAACTTGCGCCATGTTTAGAACTAATACAGAATTTAGACAATATTTTAGTTTGGTCGTTTCCTAGAAATTTCTAAGAAAATTGTTCTCAAACTTGTGCTCGAACGTCAATAGCAAATAAGTAAGAAACATCTCACGTCTTTACGCCTTTAGACATATGAGATGATTTTCGAGATCAGATATTGTGGTAACACTATGGTGTTTTAAAAACCATGGAGGAAGCATAACATTCAATGCCTTTATCTGATCTCTATCTTACTATTACATGGTGGCTCCCCGAGGCTCAACCACGCGTGTTTGCAACCAATATTCGTTCAATAAACTTGAAAAAAAATTGGGGCAAATGATCTATACTGTGCCCATATAAATGTTCCTGGCTCTTTAAATCGTCTTGTAACCGATCCCAAGTTGCACAAAAGAATGCTAAGAAATATACACATATAAGAATTATAGTCTAATTTGTAAACATTAATTTTATGATTCATAAGGTCATTAGTTCAAACACTGTTTGACCATGTGACTTGAAATGGTTGAGTCGACTATGTGTTTATGTCTCATGATTTTTAAGCCTAACCAATACGTGAAAACCTCGGTCATTAGCTTCGCAAGTGTGAATCTGAGGTCAAGGACCAACCTCAAAAGAGGTGGAGATCACCCTTCAATCAGTGCCTTGAATCAAGGGGACCGATTTGGAAGGAGGTGGATGTCACCCCTCAATCGGTGCCTTGAATCAAGGGGACCGATTTGGAAGCTAAGCATAAGGATATGTGCGCAAAATCTATTACACACAATTACACACTTGATATCAAAAGAGACGCGTCGTATGTCGATCAAATGATTGATTGATTATTTAATTAAAATGAATCAATAATCACGATCGTAAAATTAATAAACGATATTTAACTTTTTAAAAATAGAATTGTATCTCAATCGTATCATGATTAATCAATAGAAATCATAATCAAGATACTCATTTAGAGAAGATTGATACCAATTAATCGATTTATTTACAATCGTAACATAATCAATATAACGTCATGATCGAATCAATAGAAATCAGCGATCATGACAAAAATTAACGTTGTTTATTAAAATCAATCAAACGATTATTGATGATAAACTCAGCCAACAATCAATCATTAAAACCATTTATTATGACCAAACGGTTAAAATCAACCTATACTCATCAAGAAAAGATTAAGAAAGAAGAATACCGATGTTTCCCGCTCTTCAGATCTGGATCTACCAACAATCCCGTTAGTTACTCCAGAATCCAAACAACTAAGAGACATAGAAACAAAATCATTAATATGGCTCTGATACCAAATATTAGGATCTACTAATGATAAGCAGTATTTGAGAGAGAGATGAGAGAGAATAGTATGGTTTAAGAGTGATTAACCTCACCAACCACCCTCGAGCGAAGGACTGAAGACTAATCCAAAACAATACCTGTGTCCCATACCACAGGTGATTACCTTGGATATACCTCGAAAGTCTAACAGGTACGGATCCGATGACTAGAGAGCCTAGCCTCACCAAGGGAGTCTTCACAACAACTCAGGGTTTCGTACTAAAGTAGGTAGTCAGTCCCCTTTATATAGGTCAAACTTCCAGGGCTCCCTAACCACTAGATGTGTTTACACTGGTCCAGTGACTATATGGGTTTGACCTAGTCCTAGGATAACCGGTTTCCCACTTATCCCCTTAAACCATTCAAATTAGCCTTATACATTGGTTCGTAATGTTGCGTCCATAACATCCTCCCATCTCCATGGATATCTTCATGCACCAGTTTTACATGGTTGGTTGGATTGGGATTGGGGAAGCGATGCGATATTCATACCTCTCAATCGACATCAGGAATGGTGTTATAGAATGGCCAAGTATAAAATAAACCTAATTGTTGTTATTAAGAACTGAAACTAAATACGTGGCAACAACACTCACGTTGAAAGAAGGATTATGGATACAAACTATTGTCCAAGAGGATAATCAACCATGTATCCATATGGCATTTTCAAGTTGTAACCAACTTCCCAACCATTCTCCATATAAAGGCATGGAATACTAGAAGGCATTAGTGTGTGGTTATTATTTACATTCAATTTCGTTTTCTGAGAAATCTACAACCAGGCCAATATATATATACAAATTGCACGATCTAAATTACATGTAATCAGCAACCAATTGCGCACCAGAACATTCAGAAAAATTTACTTGATTTCTTGTCAAATTCCTTCTGGGCTACATGTCAAATTTGGTGCATAGTTTATGCACAATGGACGTAACTTTTACGTGTAGTGCAATTACTGCAAAATTTCCGCAAAATTGGCACATATTTGACAGATATTTGCCACATTTACATTTAAAAAAAAATTGACGCTCAGTATACGCATTCTTGATCTGCAGTTGTCACGACCTAGCCACAAATGTGAGCATATTTTGACACAAAATTTGCCGCTCCTATGTCAAAAATTAATTAAAAGAAATTTGATGCGTACTGGTTGCATATTTCACATGTAGTTGATGCATAGTTGCCACATAGTTGAGGCATAGTTGCGAAATTTGACGCATCACTAATAAACTTGCATCTATCACATGTTAATACTGATGTAAATATGTTTTTGAGAAAGCAAGTTCTAAACTTTGTAAACATACCACTACACCACTTCATCGTAAATATTTAAATTACACAGATATAATTATATATCAGTCTTTATATACATATTTTGACACTAGTTGAACTTCTTGTCGAGCATGTGAACAATCACCCCAATGTTGGAGCCGGTTGAACTTTTAGAGAAGCAAGTGAATAGTCAGCCCATGTATCCATGATTGCAGGCAACCCAACCGAATGCGATAGGGCATCTTCTTTTGAGCTATTCTATGACCATTCCTTCCTCTTTTCTTGCTCTTACCCTCAACATGCCCTAGCCACTCTCATCATGCCGCTTGCTCTTCCGTGTCGTAGTCGTACTCACCCTATGTTATTGTCACCCGTCTTACTTCCTCGAGTTGCTCACGTGACAATTATTAGTAGACACTTATTATGCCCCATATGTTTCCTTTGCTCCCATCCATATCGCCCAAAGCATAGAACTAGCCACATTCTCTGATTCCGACACCATTTTCACTACTGCTCCCGCACCTCCACCCCACCATCCTCCAAACTCAACACCTATCCCCATGGATATAGATGTCCAGAATGCACAAATGGCTGCTTCACAAACCCCCCAAGGGACACTACAGTAAGCCTAAATGGTTTCTATTGCAACAACTATGGCCACATTAAAAAGTACTGTAGGAAATTTAAAGTACTCAACAACACCAAAATGTCCAAGTGCACACTTCATCAACTGCCAATATCCAGATCGTGGATGCCACCTCTCTTGGTGAACTCCCGAAAAGCTTGTAGATGGGACGCCAAGCTGACGCACGGCGTACCCACGTCATCATTTGATCAGTCCACATCGGAGATACTGACCACAAAGTTCTTTTGGACTGCAGAAGTAGTATCTCCTTAATTAGCCAACAATGTCCACACCTAATCACCTTAGAAGCACCACCCATACAAGTTCTCTTTGGGGATAATTAGAAGATATATCACTCACAGACACAAGCACATTGTCATTCTCTCTATCCAACCTAACTTTCACACACTCCTATGTCTTACCACAACAACTCTTCCCAATAACTCTTAGATGTGTATGGTTCCTTCATAGCCACACCTTGCTACGCTTCAATAGCAAGCATCTAGTATTGCCTTCCACCTTGCTCATACCTTTCTCAAGCCCATTTGCACCCCCATGGTGGTCAACACACAAGTAGCCTTGGAGCCACACAGATTATTTAATGCAAAAGCACCACATGCCCTCTTCCGCAAACTAACAAAAACGTCACATGTCCGTTTCTTTGTCCACCATGCGACCAAAATAGATGCCGCGTGATTAATATACATAGCGTCCAGCCATAGATCCCCACTGAAGTAGCAATGTATCCAAGCCACCGTCACGATATGTTGCAAATGCAACATAATAGAGTCATCTGATAGCACATGGGTCTCACCTAGTCTGTATCGACTCTTTTTGCTTCTACATCGACTTCCACCAGTTGAATAAACTGACAATACATGACAAGTATCCGCTACCTCAAATTGACAACCTTCTTGACACACTTGGTAAATCTCATTACTTTTCTTCCCTAGATCTCTGGATATTGACAAATACTACTACGCGAGGATGATAAGAAGAAAACAACATTTCGTGCACCCAATGGTTGGCCTCTCTAACGTCCAGAGTACTTTTAAACGCATGGTGCATACATACTATCTTTGCTGATTTGACCTTATACAAAAGGGCGTTGTCATATATATAGACGACATACTAGTACACACACAGACATGGCTAGAGCATTTATAGGTATTAGATGTAGTACGATCTTGAATCACACAATATAATATCCAACTATAATTTCAGAAGTGCAGACGGGGATGCACTGAACTAAAGTTCCTCAGGTATGTGAACTTCGCATCATGTGTACATATGGATCCCTTGAAGATCGCACTTGTGATAAAATACCCACCACCATCCTCTATCAAGAGCCTTTACACTTTTTAGGCCTTGTCAACTTCTCCCTTCGGTTCATACCAAGCTTGGTCGTCACTACATACCCATTACAACATCTCTTGTGGAAGCATGTACACTATCAAAGGACGGTTGCTTGCTAGCAAAGCTTTCAACAAGTTTAGGAACTTACTCATCCAATCCATAACTGTATTAGCTCACCCTAATTTCAACAAGCCCTTCTGCATACATACTGACGGCCCCAATCACACGCTAAGGGCAACATTACTCTAACTTGATGATAACCTCTAACTCTGCCCCATGGCAATCATAAGTCAAGTCGTCTCACCATCTGAAACAAATTACTCGACTACGAACAACTAGAAAAAGTTCCTTGTTATGGTGTGGTCTTTCTAAAGATTCCATCCCTATGTTGATGGCTCTCCCATTGTGATCGAAACTGACCTCAAACCCCTTCTTAGCATTCCCCTCAAGTCCCATCGCCCGAGCAATTGCTACGATGGGCCCTCGCCTTGCACGAGTACATGCTAAATCCTTACCGTCTCGAAATGCACTCGCAACAAAATGTACTAGTTATATTGCATAGGCCACGACATAACCACCTCCGTCCATGTCATTCGCATGGACTGATACATTGTGCCAGCGGAAGGAGTAAGCGTGGTGCTGGTTCAATGTCACATGCATATATCATTTGTATGTGCATATAGAAAGGTAAATATGCATATACACATGAATACTTATAAAGATAAATATGTACAAGAGGAGAAAAAAAAGTAAGAAAAATAATATCTCACATAAATAGGCTGAGACATTCATAACATTGGCAACTTGACATCCACGTTCATCTCCTCAGTTTTCAGCTCTTCAGTTGTAAGATAAAGAAGTTATAGAAAATGTATGAATTCCCCAAAAAAGAAATATGGATTTAGTTTCACGTTTTAAATAAAATGGAAACAAAATTAAAAATATGTAATATTTTTTATTTCGGGAATATTTTTCTTTAAAAAATACAAAGAAAATAAAAAACAAAAAACAAAAATTTAAAGAAAAATAACAAAATAGTAACTGTCAAATATTTTTTTAATAACTAAACTGCTCGTTGTATTCAATGTCATTTTATCAATTTTAATGCAAGTTTGATGCAAGATAAGTGCATAGTTTGATGTGACCTAGATGCATCTACACACATGTCAGTCAACACATGAGTCAAACTGACATTAACATTAACATAGCTCGTGTAAAAAAAATGGCGAAAATAAATTTGACGTATCAAAACTCACATAAAAAAACGTGGATAAATTGAGGAAATTTGACATGTCAAGTATGTGTCAACTGAGTGATAACAAAGTGTTATTTCTTTAATCAAATTATGACTTGGCAAAATTAGGTTGGACATTTGACGCGCTTGTAGACACGACTTGCAAGAATTTTTTTTCATGAAGAAATTTTTTGTCAAAACTCATAATTTCCTTGTATTGAGTACGAATCACAAAAAATGTCATATGATCCACATTCTTTTGTAATTGTATCACCAACTCTTATAACATCGCATAATTAGATGCAAAATACAAAATTGATGTCACACATTTAAAAAAATTGCATGTGAATCCCATTTTGTCCTTTCTCCTCTGTACAAAGGAAAGGAGAACCTTGTTGGCCCCTTATACTCACGCCCTTCTTGTCTCGATAAATTGATGCACTCTACCCAGAGTCTACTCATGCATCTCATGTATACCAAAAATGTGTGATAAAATCAAGTGAGTTAAAATCAAGTGAGAAACATGCATTCCAATCAAGAACAAAAAACTCAGTGCTTGCAAAACTCTGTCTTCTCGTAGCACATGTTTTGATACAGGTTGTTGTTATCAAAAGTTGTTTTGTTCTCATCCTTCCATCCACAGTTGCCCCTTGGGAAAGTATCTTTGGATGTGAATGAACCTCCGCCACAATAGAGATCGTAGTCAATTGTACCTCACCTTGTTATACAAGATCCGAATCCATCAAAGCTGACGTGGAGGGATACCCTCTCATAGTGTCCTTGTTTCTATATTTTTGTCTCTTACCTAAATGGTCCATAGCAACATCCATTTGCTAATTAGATGGTCAAGCCACCTCTTGCTCAAACTACGCTTCTAGAACACCATACCTATTTTGTAGGTGAATTGCTTGACTACCTTCTTTTCCTTAACTTAGATGGGCACTTTTCTTTTTCCAATTGGACCACATCCTTCTCCTTTTGAAAAAAATCCTTTGTTGTGTGTCCATCTTGTCTACAATGAGGAAGTGAAGATGTGTACCGCTTCTTGCAACAATCACCGGCCAAATGCCTCAATTTCTTGTAGAGGAAACATTGTCACAATTCAACAATTTCCCTGGCTTGCTCCACCGTCTTACCATCTAGCGTAGTCAACTTATTCTTATGCAAGATTTTTTCCATACAATCAACCACAATCTTTTGCTAAAGGCATACCCACAGGCTATAGTCACAACAAATATGTCAACAATGCAGGATACCAAATGTATAAACTCTTTTTGCATTCAAGGAAAAACTGAAGATAAGGGGATCTTATTATAAGTCAAAAAGCCTCAACAGGATCAAAACCTTGCTCCTAACATCAAGTGAATAGTTTTGCCCCTCATTGATCTAATGGACTTGGATCCAACACCGGCATATCGCATTAGATGAATTTAGTTCTACATGGTCAAACCCTCTCCATAGAAATTGAACATCTACTACGCGACCAATGTCCTTCGAATATACACATGTGAAAGATCTTTCATCTCACCCCAATTCGGTCGTGTTCCTACTACTTGGTCGATGACTGACAACATCGATAACCAACTTATCTCTGTCTAAATCTTTGCCTATTCTTCCTCTGTGAAGACAATATGAACTGGATCGACCTCTGTTCATTGTGTTTGGGATGCTTCATTAGAGTTCCTCTGGTGTGCTGGTGAGCTCGCTCCATCATTCATTGTTCCTTCTTTTCTCAATCTTAAGTTTTAGTGAATAGCTTATGATGAAAATAGTGTGTATGCATCCCATCATGGTGGGTTATAGACTCCAGGTATTTGAAATCATTTTGGTACTTTACACAAAAGTGAGCTCTATCTTGAATTGTGTTAATTGATCTTGCTTAATATCGCACTTAATATCTAATAAAACTTTGATCTTGTTTAATATATAAAATATGTTGATATTGTATCTCTCAATAAAGGAAAATTTGTGGCTGTCAAATTCATATCAAATTAAAAACTCCAAAACCACCATGACATTTGGGAGCAACCAAATGATCCCACAAGATCCATGTACTAATTGAAAGCATGTCCCTAAGTAGTTGTTGTAAGGTGTTTTTAGTCGGGGCAAGCAAAGGCAAAAAATTTAAGATTATAGGGTCCCATGCATAATAATACATAGCACCCCACGTTGTCGTCCATGGAATGGTAGCCAAGTTCATCGCGGTTGCCAACAATCAATAGAAGATGCATGCATATAATGCTGTTGTTGATCATATATAGGTGGAGTCAACATTGCAATGGTGGTGGTGGTGGTGTTGATAACAATTCTGGAGGTACTCGAACAACAATGTGATGAAGAGATGCTAATTAATATAAGAGGGGCATGTTAATAACCTCACGTGTTTAACATCTACATGCAATGCTCGGATTAATGAATCCATGATGTTATGCTAACATGGCTTAACATCTCATCTGAAGACACACACACACACACAGACAGGCGCGAGCCATGGCGAACCTTGACCTCCTGCTCCTCCTCCTCCTCCTCTGCACGGCTCCCTACCTTTCCTCCTCTTTCCAGTCAGACGAAGCACAGAGCGAAGACGACATAGCATCTGCTGCAGCAGAAGACGGAGATGAAGAAGCAGATGCAGAAGACACCTTACTTATTCTTAAGACCAAGAACATCATCGCCGAGGAGCAAGTCGCCACCGCCCGTGGTCCTCGCTCCTTCTCCTCCTCCTCCGCATTCTCTCCTACCGATTCCAAGATCCAATTCGAGATCCAGCATTCCTTTGGCGATTCCGAATTCTCACCTGCTGGATCCTTCTCTGCACGCCTTCGCAACCCACTTCTTCACACTGGCCAGGTATGGACATCAACTATCATATTGACATGATGCATGATGACGTGCGAATTCTTTGAAGCCTAACTCGGCCAGTGAAAGACATTTTTGTACACATACTGGATTTCTTGAATGTGAAGATGAGTAAGGATATATATAGATATGGTATCTGAATAGCAATGATCTATATCGTCAGCATCCCAACTGGATATGGCTTTGTGTTGCCCACCATTGGTGCTACATGATTTCTCATGCTGGGTTGGAGCTACAGCTGAGCCTTCTTACAGCACATTTCACAGGAACTTGATACACTTTGCCCCTTTAAATTCTGTTATTTGAAGATTGATGAAACCTTCTTGGATACAACCTGGAAAAGATACAGTGAAGACGATATTTGCTTGAACATTCTCACAAAATCTGACAGTCGTGTTTTGGACGAACAAAAACCATCAGATTAAAACGAATTCAGCATTTTCATGACATAAACAAGCGCTGATTATGGTTGCAATAATTTCCTGCAAGTGTCGTACAACAATATTCTTATTGTAACTGAAATGGTTCTGTTTTTGGGTTTCAGTGGTCATTTCAACTCGCATCAAGGGCCTTGAAGCTTTTATTTGTGATGAATGTATATTCAGTTTAGTCATTTTGGATTTGACTCTTGAACATCACTCACCTACATAGTTGTGGAGCTCCTGACTCATGCATTCTCTTGCATTTCCTGCATGATTACATACACCCTTACAGAACTATTCATTGCTACAGACCCTCACGAGGCTCAGATTATCGAGGAATGCCTTCACAGCAGAGGAGCAAGAAGCCTTTCAGGTTTGTTATGGTTCTCAATCTTAACTTGAAATGTAATCGCAAATAACCATAGTACCAATACCAGGTCCATTTCTAAATCTTCATCTATAAGCAGGATTTGGTTAGAGCAGATGGCTTCTATAGGATACGGGTGCCAACAAATGTATTGACTCCAACTGGGGAGTGGATTCTCTCCTCCGTGAAAGCAGTAAGTTCGCTCATCATTTTCTGTTAAAAGCTATTTATTATAAAACTTTGAATATAATTTTGGCTCTTTTGTAGCGCTGCTTAGCATCATCCAATCTACAGGAAAGATTTGAGTTTTACATGGTATGTGTACTGCTTTATCTTGACCTTTATGTTCTTCTTGGTTGCAAATATGTGCAATTTGATTTTTCTTTTTCTGGGCAGGAAAGAGGGAATATTATTGCAATCGGGTATGGTGCAAGTCAATGTGCATATCCTCGAATTCCAAACTATGTAAGGAGCTCCTGGAGCTACAACAACATGAGTGCACATGCACTATACTCTCATTTTTGCATAACTATTTCAAGTTGTGGAATGTGGAATGTGTCTTAATTTTTGGATTATGGTTCTGGTTTTTGCCAAAAGTTATCTTAGAAAACGTTTTTGTACTTACTGTAGGTCCTGTGGGGTCTGTACACTTATTTAGATGTCCAAGTCTGGACGGGAAGAAAAGATAGCATAATATAGGAATGCAAACTAGGAAGCCTTGTAGGTTGAATCATCATGGGGTAGCTTTGATCTCCAATGGGTTAGGTTCTTTGATCAGTATATCCATTTCCTACTTTGCTGAAATTTGGCATCTCCGTTTAATGTTACCTTGATGTTGATAGCTCAACATAGAAAGGTTAATCTGCATTTTGTGCCTGGGGGAGGATGGGTTTACCCTGAAGCCTAGTGTCATGAAATGCATCCAGTACAAACATATTTTCCTTGTCTATCTTTGTCATCTTGTCAAGTTAGTGATATCTCAGATATCACGTCAAGTTGGTGTTATCTTGATATTCTGGGATAGGGATGTTACAATATACTAAACTGTTGTAAACGTACATGTTTTATGGATCTTACATTATAAGTCATCATTGTCCCTAATCAAATATGTCCATTAAAGACAATGGTGGAGAATATTGACTGTCTGTTACTGCTTGGTGGTTCCTCCACCAGCACACATATAGATTCCACGTATTTAGCCACAACAACATATTCCTACTTCTAATGTTGTGTTTGATTTCTAGAATTTGACACCAGATTCTCTGTTGGATGTATTTTCAAGCACACTTCTCAAAGTGAGGTTGCTTTCTTTCTGAATACAGCCAAAAAAGTGGATGTTTGACTCGTCTTTTGTCCTAAAAGGTGCTGAGCAAGCTATAAGGTATGGGCAATAAAACAAACTATGGGTGCACTGTGGATATAGGATAGGAATTTTGAATTTTACTTCATGCTGGTGTATAAATTGTTTGTGAAATAGAGTAATTAAATGATGTGGTATATGCAGGTCCCTTCCAATCATCAATGAGGTTGAGGTGGTTCTGGGGGAAGATGGTCAGCCAATAAAGCAAGTTGAGAAGTCATTCTGGGCAAAATATGTATGTACATATCTTTCCTCTGGTGATTTAGCTACGATGTTTTTTCTATGTGCTGCACACTTCCACTCTATGCTGTTTTCAGTTTGCATCATGTCTTAGTGATCTGGAGTAGAGTGTCTGTGTTTCTTGACATAGTACACTAGTATTTATAGCAAAATTATTCGTAGATTGGGATAGACAGTTTCTCTCTCACATTGAAATTTTTTTAACTTACTCATGTTGAATCCCCATCCTTAAGCTAATAAACATCTTCGATACATTTGTCACTTTTAAGTTTTCGTACATACAGAGCTATGTGTAAGAATTAGCAATAGTTTAGTTTTGAGCCATAAATGAACTCAAACCTTGTTCTAATGGTTTCACAATTTGGTTTATTCTGGCTCAATTTTCGGTTTGGTTTAAGGGTTTGTAACTGCAGGCTACATGTTTTGAATGGCTTAGTTAAAATGGTTTAACAGTGCACAGGCTGTAGTTTTTTCTTTTTTTGGTTTGGGTTTTAAGTATTTGGTTTTGAGCCCCCCGAAACCAAACTGTTGTGTATTCCTCAAACCTGTCTGTCAACTGTTGTTTGTGTGTAATGATGTTACATGGAATTTTACTTCATTTGCTGCCCTTTTGGTGTAAACGTTAATGCATAAATAGTTCAGTGCCTAATACATTTTTTGTTCTTTTTCTTAGTGGATGTATATTGTCCCATTGGGTCTTATCCTATTGAACGCCATGATGCAAGTTGCAAACATGCCAGAAGAAGGTTCCACCCAAGGCAGCAGTGCTGCAGGCACTGCTCAAAGAACAATAAGTGCTGGATCACGGAGACGGTAATTGGAGAAGAGGGGGCACCAATGCTTTATGTGCACACATTGACAATTTTCTTTACGTACTGATTCAAAATTTAGAATCCAATGATCGACTTTCCAGAATGTTTACAAAAAGGAAAAAGCTTTATGAGCTATTCTAGAAAGAGATAAGGACTAATTATTTGCAAATGTTTTTCTTTGCCATGGTTGTGAAATAGTTTATGGACCGTGATCTCCATGGCATTATTTGCATTAAGCATCTGTCTTAATGTAACGATTCCCTTCTCCACCCTTGGTTCTTGAGAAAATGCATTTCATAGCATGCATACGGTTTAAGACACCATTGGAAACATGTGTCTTCTTTAGTCTCTTGGAATCTTATTGGATGAGGGATAATTTAGCCTTTCATTTTTTATTAAGGTTGGTAAGGGCCTAGTAATTCTACTTGAACAATGTAGTGGGAGGGCACAATATATGCGCATATGTAACTGTAGTTGATATGACTATCCATATTTTATTTTATCTTAGGGAGAATTACCAAAAAATGCCTAACAAAATTATATACTATATTTTAATGCCTACTAAAATCACAAACTATAACGTACACTACAAGGTATTGATGAGTTTGACGTAATGTTGCAAAAAATCATCTGAAATTTTTTATTTCAAGTCATCTCAAAGGTTGCATCAAATAACATATAAATTTTTTTGCAAACTTATCATAAGCGTTGATGCGCCAATAGACAACAATTTATCGCAATTGTTGACATGACTTTTACTTTAACTTTGTCGTGATGTTTATTGCAAAATGGATGCAAAATATATTGCAAAATTAATGTGAAGTTACTATAAAGATTGATACAGACTTTATAGTCATTTGATGCAAATTTATTGCTTTGTTAATGCTGTTGTGCCAGGAAATTCACACGGTTTGAAAGTGGATGTCGTGTGCGGTTTTGCCAGAGGTCGCGCTAGGAACAGAAAGTAGAATGTCCCACATACAGAAGATGCAGAGAGATGACGCATTATATAAGGAAACGTCAAACCTTTTTATCTCATTTTGTGATTGTTGGTAGTTACATAGTTCGGCGAATAGATGGCCATGTTTGCATCCACGTAGACAAAAGAGGCGGCCTAGATAGTTCTTTTTCCCTCCAATTTTTTTTCCTGCGTGTTTTTTTTCCTAGCGTTTTTTTTTCTAGCGTTTATTTTCCTCCTGCGTTTTTTCACTATGGCGACCCACTCCACAGCCTATATAAGCAGTGGCGGACATAGAGCAAGGGCATGACGGATTATAGGAGTTTAGCTTGAAATCAAGAACTCTACGGATTATAGGGTTTCGCTTGTAATCAAGAACTCTACGGATTATAATCGGATTACCTGGCATTCAATTCAATTAGTTTCCCCTTACTTCTTCT
>JBBBWG010017813.1:0-13724 GCA_037176905.1 Azolla pinnata
GCGGGGAATATTCCCCGCCGCCGGGGCGGGAATATTCCCCCGGGATCGGGCAGCGGATCATCGTGTCGACCGCGCCGCGGCCCCGGTCGATGCGATCGATCGCCGAGATTCGGACGCGGACATTCAGCTGCTCGTAGAGGCATCGCAGATCTTCTTCTTCAGCAATCGACGGGAAATCACGACGCGTCTGAATCGACGATGAACCGGTGCCGAGCTCGTGCGATCGGAAGATGAGGAGCAGCTCGTTGTCGGGCAGCAGAACCACGTGCGTTGGGACGTGGAGCTGCTGCGGTTCCATCGCGGGCCCCGTTCCCGCTACGTTAATTAGGGTTCGATCCTCGGCCTCTTCATCAGATTCTAGGGTTAGTTTGAGATGCTTTGGGCCACTACTCTTCTTCTTCTTCTTCTTCTTCGACCTTGCGCTAATTCTGCCGGAGACCTTCGGCGGCGGCTTCACCGCGGCCCCGGAATCGTCGATCTTCGGCGCCCCC
This sequence comes from Azolla pinnata, assembly GCA_037176905.1. NCBI lineage: Eukaryota > Viridiplantae > Streptophyta > Polypodiopsida > Salviniales > Salviniaceae > Azolla > Azolla pinnata. The sequence continues at coordinate 492 of JBBBWG010017813.1, forward strand.
GTGAGCTTGTTGGACGCCGAATCGTACTGCGCCAGGAGCGGATTCGAACCCAGATTCGACGTGATTCGTTTCTCGAGGTTCCCTGTTGCGGCACGGTTTCAATGTCATATTCATCAAGTGATTCCCGCGACCAAACCAATCGATCCCGAAACCCAGCTAATCAGGGCTGATCACCGCGACTTTTCGGCCTAATCGATCAGACCCTAATCCCTTTCCATCGATCCGGCCTTAACTAATAATCCTTCCAACCATCGGCTCCGATTAAGCCCTAATCGATCACACGGCCTCGATTGACGCACTAGCGTTAACTACTAATCAAAACTTGGAGTGATTAATATTTTCTATCAATTGGCCGGGGTCATGGACATCAAAAACTTTATGATTTTAAAACCTCAATAAGACAATAGCCCTAATTATAGGCGCAGTGGTCTGAATCTAAGCCTTAATCAATAAAGCACCAATTGGAGCTTCAATAGACATTATTAGTAGAGCGTCAATCAGAAGTAATTACAACGTCTTGAGCAAAACCCCGCATCGACTGAAAATCTCAGCCCAAGCAGATTATATTCATGAAATTAGGAGAAGGGAGAATTTATCTTCATGATGAAGCATTAGTTCTAATCAAACCGTAATCAAATCGTAAGCAGCACAAATCAATCAGGACTTATTATTAAACCTTCAATCATGATTTAGCCCTAATTCGAGGCCGCATAACAATATATACTCTAATCAGGAACTCATATAAAAACCTAATTCATTCACTAATCTATCACGCTTTGCAGGGCTTATTAATGAGCTCTAATCATCAGTAGGAAAGCATTAGAGGTACTAGTGAATAATTAAATCCCTATGATAATTAATGACCTCAATTAGTTTAATTAGAAATGACAAAGTCAACTAAAACCCAAATCAAACATTAAACCAAGTTAGCCCAAGTACTAATTTTAAACCCCAAATCAACATATTGCCTGTAATCACACTAACCAATAAGGCCTTAACCCTAACCATAACACTATAAATGAATGCTTACATTAACCCTACGCCAAAGGCCCCATGATCATTCGATATTGAAACAATCAATAGAACATATCGAGATTAGGTAATCTAATTAGAAAGCTTATAAAGTACATATGATGAAATATCGAGCTAATTACCTTGCCAGTAAGCTGGATCAAACACCGAGACGAATGCGATCGTCAGTCCAAGGATCGATACCATAAGCACCGAGACCAGTCGCCGACTATGAGGAGTGGGCTTCGAATTCGTACACAGCGGGTCGGATTTCGGGCCAGGCTTTTTGCGTGAAGTAATTAGGAACATGGATTTGATCAGATTAATCAGGAACATGATGATGCAGGCAGCGGTGGATCAGGCGATATGAGGTGGAGAATTAGAACCAATATGTGCGCGGGTGTCTCTATATATATATATATAACATGTGCGCTCTGTATATCGGAGAAGTAGTACCCAGAATTGTTTTTTTAAGCAGCTTTACATCGGGGAAGCCGAAGGATGGTGATTGAGCCGATCACGCAAGAAGGATGGGGCCGCGTCTAATTATATCATATGATTAGGCGCGATTGAGGAGCTGACAACGGGATGCGATATTGAAGAATCAGTGGGCAATGGCGTAATACTGGGATCGGATATGTTGGATTTGAATGGACGCTGGGGGAGAGAGACAGAACACTTGGGATTGAATGGGAAGAAGGAAGCTTATATGATCATTGGAGTAAACGTTACTGGAGGTATATAATCGCTTCCTTTCTTCTGTCGCCCTCCTCTCTTCTTGCTTTCTTCCTTTCGTTCCTTCTTTCTTTCTTTCTCTCTCTCTCTCTCTCTCTCTCTCTCTCTCGCTCTGTCGTTTCTGTTCTCCAGGAAGGATATATATAGATGCGCAGATAGATATACATAGGAACGAAGGAAGGAATCACTGATTGACTGACTGAATGAATGAATGAATGAATGAATGAAGGAAGGAAGGAAGGGCGGTGTTGGCTATGGCAGCGAAGAAAGAAAAAAGGGCTTCTGTTTTCTTTTCTTCTTTCTCTCTGGTTAAGAATAGGAAAGAGAGAGGAAGAAGAAGAGGGTTTATATAGAGGTTCTTCTTTCCTGCTGTTGAATGCATGCATGCATGCACATGCATACACATACATGCATGCACACATACATACATACATACAAACGCATGCCTGCATGCATACATACACATGCATGCATAGAGTTTCTTGGATGAACGCATCCATCCCATCCATCCACCCACTCCCTTTGTGTGTGTTCTCCCCACATGCACACATGCATGCATACATGCACACACACATCAACGCACGCATACATGCATGCATACATGCACACACACACCAACGCACGCATACATGCATGCACACATGCACACACACACCAACGCACGCATACATGCATGCACACATACATGCGCACGCACATAAATACACACCCACCCACACATACATACATACACATATGCATACATACATACATGAATGCATGCATACATACATGCACACAAACATAAACGCACGCACCCATGCATACATACACACATACACACATGCACACATGCACACAAACATAAATACACACACATACATACATATACGCAAGCATACATACATGCACACAAACATAAATACGCACACATATATAGATATACACATGCATACATACATGCACACAAACATAAATGCACGCACACATACATACATACATACATACATACATACATACATACATACATGCATGCATACATACATACACACACACATACATACATACATGCACACACACATGCATGCATGCATGCATACATTTGTTTTTCTTTTTACCCCAAAATTTATCCGGTCGTTAGTCGTGAACAGTGTGCTAAATTGCTACGATAACCCAGATGCGTAAATCATATACATTGCGTGTAGCCACCCACGTCCAAGGAGGTGGAAAAAGCCGCCTAGGTGAAGACATATTTTCATGTAAGAACATTATTATTATTATGTATCTCAAACAATCGGGAATGATACCATTGTGCTTGTGTGCGTAAAACATATTACGGGCTCGATGCTTGGATATGCTACCTTATTGGCCTTTCACAATGTGAATAATCATGGACCAAATTTCTTTCGTCGCATCAACATGAGTCTTCTGGGCCGATTCCATTCCCATCCATCTCTATCCAATTCCGTCCGTCTAGCCAACAGCCAAAACATGCCCCACATTCATAGACTACATACATAATACATACGTATATATGTATGTACATATGTGTATAATACGCATATGTATACATACATAATTGAGTTGACTTCTTTACTGCCGGCATATACATACATACACACGCATGTGTATCATTTGTAGAGATGTCACACATGATGCGGCCCACCCACGTACACATCCATACTCCATCCCCATATCTATCTCTGCCCTTCGATCCACGGAACGGGTTCGAATCTGCAGCTCGCAGAAGTCAAACCCTCGATTCGTCGCCATCCACACTGAATGCTCCAAGGCCCGTGTGCGCACGTCTGTTTCCCCCAAAGTAGAGGGAGGGGACAACACACATGTCGCTTGCCACGATCGATTCGAATGAAGAACCCTGTCGCGGTTATTTTCTCAACAGGGAGGGGAGGCAGTTGAAGGATGGGCTCTGGTCCTATGAATGGGAGCAAGCGATTCGTCAGGAAGTGATCGTGGGTGGGTTTGGAATCGATCTCTCAGAGCACTGGCCACGATTCAGACGAGAGAATCGGTTGTAGACTTGCCAGCGCAAAGTCAACGAGGTTTCGTCACTCTGATGTACGTCGACATTCGTATTGTATTTTTAACCCCCCGAAAAATGATTAGATTGTATATTAGAATCAACCAAAATAATACCCTCCGCATAGTGGAGCTCACAGTCTAGATTGTATGCGCACTGTGCGCATGATACCCTCTCTCATATGCATATATGTAGATAGCTTCAACTAACCTTGGTAGCCTCTTTGGCACCGACGTATTACAGAGTCAAGAAAAAATTGACTTCTGAACCATAACACTTACGCGATTCCGATTCCTCCTCCTTGTCTTGTCATATCGTTAATCAGACGTTTGGGCCATCTATTCTTGTTTTTTTTTTTAATGGTTTGTTCGTCGAGCGCTCATGAAGCAAGCGGCTTTAGGGTGGTGCTTCTTATACTATTATTTTGCAAAGCGAAGCTAGGGGGGGGGGGGGTTCGCCGAACTTTGCATGATCCGCGATGTTGTCGCGCATGTTATGGATGTAATCCAAACTATGCAGCCTACAGTTGTAATCTAGTTGATGCAAATAAACTTTTACATACAATCGGCAAAGGTTCAAGTTGCGTGAGGGGGGCTAGCTGGCTAGGAATGGTCTTGAAGCTCGAACTTACACAGGGAATCAACACCGCATCACCGCACACCTCCAATCATAACCAAAATTCTTGTTAAGATTGCCTACTCATCGATCGGTCGATCATCCTCAGCTACCTTTTATCGCCTCTTTTGCAAAAAAAAACCAAACGTGATCGGCGTCAATCTTGACACTTCGCAGCTCCAATCATAGCCAGAATCTCCTGTTAAAGCAGCCCACGCATTGATCGATCGATCATCCTCGGCTACGTTTGATTGCCTCTTTTGCCAAAACCAAGCGTGATTCGGGTCAACCTGACACTTCGCAGCTCCAATCATAACCAAAATCAGCTCCAATCATAACCAGAATTTCCGGTTAAAGCAGCCCACGCATTGACCGACCGACCGATCGATCGATCGATCATATCCTCGGCTACGTTTTGATCGCTCCAAAACCAGGATTACAAGAACATCATAAAAGTTTCACAGATCGGAACGAACCACGGTAAGTACAGTTGTAAGGCCAGATGCAGCAAGAAAACTTGTCATTCAAAAAGCCACAAGCAAAATTCCAATTTCCCTTCTTCCTTTTGTTTTATGAGTAATTGTGGAGCTATGGCTGCTGCTTCTTTCTTCGCACTGCGAGTGCGCTCTTCTTCTTCTTCTTCTTCTTCCATGGAACCGCTTCGATGCACAGGTAAGCCGCTTCCTTCCTCCCCTTCTTCACCTCAGCGTTCCATACTCAGATAATCGCTCGTAGATAAGACGTTGATATAAGTATATGTTGTGGATTGTGGATTGTGGATTGTCGATGCGATGGTGCATGTGCATGTCCATTTCCATGCGGATGCATATGCTTAGGTGTATGGATAGCGCACACGCATTCATCCGCTACATGCTCAGGCGTCTGCATTCCCATGTCCATCTTCAGAACCTAGCGTTTCGACCTCTTCAATGTGCCGCAATTCTCGAGTTTTTTCTTTTTCTTCTGCCGCATGTCACATTTATGGTACAATGTTGCTCGTTTTGTTGTCTCTATGGATGAATGGAGTAAGATTTGCTCTCAATCTATGGTACGTTGTCAGAAGTAAACCTCGTTCGATGAGGAGCCGACAGAAGCATCATGGTTCAACTTTTCGTCGACTACTTGTGGATATCTTATAACAATGGGAAGCCGGGTCTTTTGCTTTATTTTCTTGTCGAACCTGTTTCCTTTACTTACTGTCTATGAAAATTTGGCTTGCCTACGGAACAGACCTCTTTGATCCTTAAGTGTACGTACATCACCTACTCCTTGCCGTTAATCTTATTGTATAGTTATTCTATTGCAAAAGCGGCTTTATGTTGTTAGCCAAGTACTGAGACCTTAACCTGGCCATCCAAATAGATTATAGAATGCGTAGTATGGAATGTCTGTCCTCGATACCGTGCAATGTTAACAGTAAAAGCCACCACAACTCAATGTAATGCAATTGAGACCATGGTCCACTCAGGTAGCACAACCCAAAGATGCAAAGGCTAGAACAATGGGATTCAACTCCTGGATAGTTCAAACTCTGAATTATAGGAATCCATCTCTGAGAAGGTAGTAATTTCAGCGAATTCATGGGGCTAAATAAGCAGAATAGGAAACGCATTTATTATCACCGCTTCTTGTTTACGAGCATAAACTCTGTGCTCTGTAATAATTCTACTTCTGGATGAAAACAACAGCGTTCAGGGGCCCCTTAGAATTGCCTTGCACGTGAGGAAGAATTTGACGATATTTAGGAAATTCCTACAAAAGTATGCTTGCTTCAAAGAACTCTTAATGAGGAGAAGATCTTGGCCATAACATATGAAAAATTGGAAAGCATTTACACTGGTATTCAACATTCGGCAAGCATATGCACTAGTATTCAACATTCAGCAAGCATATACACTATAGTATTCAACAACTGAAATAAGCTAGAGATTCTAACAAGAGCATTATGGCTACACATATTTTATATCAAACATCTATATAACAGAAATGTTTTCAAAACACGAATGGAGAGCTATCAAAGAGAATTACCTTATAATTGGTGGAACGAATCTAATAGAATATATACTATGATTACCTGGACATATGAAAAATTGGAAAGCATATACACTAGTATTCAACATTCGGCAAGCATATGCACTAGTATTCAACATTCGGCAAGCATATACACTAGTATTCAACAACTGAAATAAGCTAGAGATTCTAACAAGAGCATTATGGCTCCTACATATTTTATATCAAACATCTATAAAACAGAAATGTTTTCAAAACACGAATGGAGAGCTATCAAAGAGAATTACCTTATAATTGGTGGAACGAATCTAATGTAAATATATACTATGATCACCTGGCAAGAGTTTGTTCCTATGATCATCAACCTCTCTTCGTGCTTTCTTCTCACTGCACAGTCAGTTTATCTTGTGCATCCATTTATTTTGCTACAACGACTAAATAAATGCATCATGCCTCATTCAAAACAATTTTTCTGATGTCAGTATATATAAGCTTCAGGATATTTGAAGCATGTTTGGAATGCCGCTTAAGGGCCATTTTAAGTCCTTTATGCTTTGCCCTTCTTGTGCTTACAAGAAAATTGCTGTACAATCGTAAAAACGTAGCCTGAACCATGGCATCGCCATGCATCACTTTCACTCATGATGATCACACAGATCACTGGAGTTAACACTGTGGTCTTAGTTAGGTCTTCAGAACGCATGTTCAGGATGACATAGCCCCGTTTACCTTCCATGAACACTTACAATTTTAAAAATATGTGCCATGTAAACTTTGCCCTGAACAATAAATCTGAACTATTTGTGTTTCTTAGACTAAAAATGCGACCCAATGGAATATGAGAGTCTCTACACCAAATGAATAACAAAGAAAATCATTGCTGAATCACATGTAGCTTCTCATCATCAACATTTACCACCCCAAGGAGTTCAAAAGGTGTCAAAAACACGCAGGGGTGTGTGTCTCACTGGAAACATCCAGCCATCTAAAATGTCACAAACTTGAAGAAGCATCGAGATGAGTGTTGGTAATGCATACAACAATTGGTAATGCTACATCAAACTATGATATACTGAAGCATTACCAACACTCCAACCGATACAGTGTAAGCATTTGGCAGTTAGGGTTAGGATAAAGCTAGGGGAATGGGATTGCCTACATTTAGATTGGGTATAAAGTTTGCGTTTAGGCACTCTATAAAGTTCAATCAGTACCTTTCAATGCTGCTTCTGCATTACTTGCCGGATTTTGATCTGTTTTAAGAAGACACATCCCAAATTTCAACAGCCTTTGTCCAAGTTTTCATTGAAGTTCAGTCTGTTCAAGAGCTATGTTTTCTGGTTTTTTGGCAGATGATTACCTCTTGAAGGTGAAGAAGAGGTCAACGGCGAGGTACCCTGAGGGCTGTCCTCCCATCCTTGAGTCATGAGATTCAACCCACCTGAATTCTTATTACTTGATCTTGGGGTGCTTGACTGAAGAACTTCTGCCAATGGGCCCCCCACTGGTGTTTCCCATGCAATCGGAATCCAATTAGCTTGATTTTGTTGGCTGACACCATGATGATGATGAGACCTCTGATGTTCATCTATCGCTAGTCCCATCCCGACTCCAAGGTCTACCCCTAGAGGAATGTCATCCTCTCCCCCTCTCGACATCGAAAGCTTCAATGGAGAGAGCTTGAGCTTCGATCCTGGATCGTTTGGCGACCCCGATGCCGTTGGGTTGCTGAAATCTGATACAGGTATTGAGATCGAAAGCTGAGTGGTAGAAGCATTCCGATGATGATGAGGAGGATGAGAATGAAGAGGCTGAGGATGATGATGATGATGCGGCTTTTCATCCTCCATGTCAGACCACGAGAGCGTGGATGCGTCCTTTGATCTTGGCCAATCATCGAAGAAGTGTCGAAGCGGCTGGCTCTCTTGCGATTGATCTCTTGCGACCACATCTGTAACTGAGCCATAACTACCGCCGAGGAAGTTAGAGTATTGATGATGCTGATGCCCACCCTGCTCGGTCGACATAGTGTTGAAATCATTTCCGACTAATGTTCTCAGTTGAGGAGAGGTGTATTGCATCATGGCAGCAGAAGGGCTGCTTTCCTTCATTGCTTGTTGCGATATTGTGGTCACTGCAGGGCTCGGAGAAGGTGCCCTTGATTGTTGCATCGATCGCCAGGAGTTCATGCTTTGGTTGATCGATGGCAATATGTTCAAGCCTCCACTGTGCTGCTGGCTCATGGCCTGGTAATCCTGGCCCATGTTGTTTGTTGCCCTTGTGCTACCTGATGTTTCAGCAAAAAGCTGCATTTGCTCTGCACCTAGATCAAGGTCGCTCTTGCAAGCGAGTCCACTCATATACCTGTTCCACATACATGACAATTTTATGCAAGAATTTGGAAGGCTCCATATCCACGGCAATCAGATCACAGGTTATGTATGTACACCTTAACCCTAAACTTCAATTTCCTAAACCCTACAGTGATTGATCAATACAACGTCAATATGGTATCTTCCATTTTTTCCATAAAATTGGAGCAGTGTAGCCCAAAGTATTTGGTGAAATCCCTTCTAATTTTAACTTAATCCGAAGCCTGTTGCCAAAGTACTCATTGGTTAACTTGAACTGTTCATCCCTCATATTATAACCAAAATAACCCTAATCCTTTATTGCAAAACCATGAATGCCTTAAGCTATTGATTGCAAACATTGCTAATTCTTCGCTGCAAACCCCTAAAGGGTTTTTGATGCTATGGGTCTCGTGATGATTTCTTATACTCTGGACCGTCCGGTACACAGAAATCATAAACATCCCGAAATGTAAATGCTTTTATGGCAAACCCTAAACATCCATCACAAAATCCTGTCAAGGTTTACCTCATCAACCTTTGTTTCATGCAGATGGGGACGGAGAAGGAGATGGAGATAGAGAAGCCTACCGGAGAGAATCCTTGGCCGAGGAAGAAGAAGAAGAAGAAGAGAGGAGGGGCTGCTGCAAGTTGTGGATGTAGTGGTGGGAGGCTGAGACAGAGGATCCAACGGAGATGCCTGAAGCGTCACTCGGGGAGGCAGAGTTGTATGGTCTGATCCCATGGTTAGAGCCACTACTATGCTGTTGCTGTTGCTGCTGTTGCTGTTGCTGTTGTTGTTGCTGTTGCTGCAGCTGTAATTGCAATTGCTGCTGCTGCTGCTGCTGCTGAAACAGTTGGAGCTGTTGGGTTTGCTGTTGCTGCTGCTGCTGCTGCTGCTGAAACAGTTGGAGCTGTTGGGTTTGTTGTTGTTGCTGCTGCTGCTGAAACAGTTGTAACTGCTGGGTTTGCTGCTGCTGCTGCTGCTGCTGCTGGAGGCATTGTGGATGGATTTGTTGCTGGGGTTGGGGCAGGAATGGCTGAAGCAGATGATGGTGGTGAGCTGCATGGGGGGGTAAACTAGGAAGCAAGGGGCCAACAGGAAGCTGGACAGCGGCGGCGGCGGCGGCGGCGGCTGGGGCTCCGATCGAGCAAGAAGCATTGCTGTTATCATTGTTGTTTGTGCAGGTAACCGAAGAAGCGGAGAGGCTGCCGAGAGAGCTCGAGAAGCTCTGTTGCAGCTGTGGGGTATTCTGTTGTTGTTGATGATGATGGGCGAAGTTCGGTGAAGCAGCAGCAGCAGCAGCAGCAGTAGTAGTAGTAGTAGTAGTGGAAGCACTAGAAGGCTCGCCATTGCTGCTGCTGCTGTTGAGCTTGGAAGCAGCTCGAGCTCGGTGCCTGCCCCTGTGGATATGGCGCTCGCAGTACTTCTGATCAGGCACCACGTCCCTCGAGCATCGCCATTTCTTGCCGTCTGTTCGCCGGCAGCGGCCTGGCTCCGGATCTGCACTCGCCCCGAAGCCGAGCCTGTACCCACCTCCTCCCCAACCGACTGCATTCCATCACATAGATTCCATTTTCACCCATTAGCATCACCAATCACCAATCACCAATCACCAATCACCAATCGCCATCACCAATCACCCATTAGCATCACCAATCACCAATCACCAATCACCAATCACCAATCGCCATCACCATCACCATCACCATCACCATCACCATCACCATCACCAGAATTTTCTTTAAGCTTCCATGGAGCAAGTGTTTTCTGTAAGTGGTTTGGAATTGGAAGAGCCTGATGGATGGATGGGACCCGGCAGAGGCTTTCTTTGGCCGTATATAAGAATCGGAGTTTTCTTTTAAGCTTCCATGGAACAAGTGTTTTAGAGAAGTTTTCTGTAACTTTTCTGTACAGTGGTTTGGAAGAGGATGGATGGGGGCTCAGGAGACGCTTCCTTTGACCGTATAAGAATCGGAGTTTTGTTTAAGCTGAACCAATGGAACAAGTGTTTTCTAGAAGTTTTCTATGAGTGGTTTGGAAGAGGATGGATGGAATTCAGAACAGGCTGGCTTTCTTTGGGCCGTTTATAAGAATCGGAGTTTTCCATGAGCTTCCATGGAACAAATCACCGTTTTGGAAGAGGATGGGGCTTTCTTTGACCGTGTACGAGGATGAGAATTTTCTTTCTATGAGCTTCCATGGAACAAAGTACTGTTTTGGAAGAGGATGGATGGAACTCAGAAGAGGCTTCCTCTGAGCATGTATAAACAGCCCTTTGGGGGCTCTGATGTATGGGGTATAGAGATTGCAACCTCAAATCTTTGAAAAATAGATCGAAGTTTTATGACCATTAAGGGAGATCCGATCGGATTGGGAATCTGCCATTGCCCCGAGATTCCTCTCCTTCAGACTTTCGAAAGGTTTCGAAACAGAGAAAGAAAACATCTTCATAAGGGGGAATCTTCAAAGGGGATTCGTGCAGAATGAGCGGCATTTCTCTGAAGGGCAGATGGATTTTTGTCACTGGGATATGCGCTTGGCTTGAACTTTGAAGCCAGATCACAGTCAAGCTGAAGTCCAAACTTGCTTGTCTCTTCATTTATGATGAAGAAGCTATATATAGAGAGAGGGAGAGATGGAAAGAGATCGATTTTCTTACACATAAATCTACCGCCATCTACATAGATTTATGTGCAGGGATCCTTGGATGTGACAAGCTCGGCATTTACTAGCTCATACTCAGATGTTGATGGTGATGGTGATGGTGGTCACTGATGATGAAGAAGAAGAAGAAGATGATGAAGAAGATGATGGTGGGCGGTGGTGATGTGATTCTTAGAGATTCCCCCCACAGTTTGGCTTTCCGTTTGCGGATAGAAAGTAGAAGAAAGATGAGAGAGTCGCTGCCATGCTTTCTGATGTCGGAATCCTACTTTGCAGGAGGAGGGAGATGCGGGAGGAGGGACTTACAGGTGGAAAGAGGGTACTGAAGCAGCGATGGCGGAGCTGAAAGTGACAGCGATGGCGAAGACGACAGGAAGCATGCAGCTGAAACTCCTGCAGCAGCTCCCATGGCGGAGCCCGGCCTGAGGAGCAGGGGATTGAGGAGCTCCAAGGGCACGTTCACGCCGTTCATGATGTACTTGAGGAGGAGCGCCTGGTGCTGCAGCTCGCGGAGCTGCGCGGCTGTGAACACGGCCATGCCCTGCTGCTGCTGTTGGTGCTGCTGTTGTTGCAGCGATGGCGGCTGCTGCTGCTGCAGTAAGCTCATGGGAACCAACCCTAGGTCATCAATCAATCAGTCAATCAATCAATGAATGAATCAATCAATCAATCAAATCAATCAATGAATCAATGAATCAATGAATCAATCTGCAATCAATCAATCTACAGGCATAAGAAGAAGAAGCAGAAGAAGAAGAAGAAGAAGCAGCATCAGCAGAAGAAGAAGAAGCAGCAGCAGAAGAAGAAGAAGAAGCAGAAGGAACAGATTCAACAAGAGCGTTCGGAAGTAGCAGGAATCACAACAGCAACGGTTCTGATCCGCAGCTTCTATGGAAACCCTCAGTTTTTAATCCCAGAGTAGAGTTGCAGCAGCTTAGAGCAATAAGAGCATCATCATCATCAGCTTCTTCTTCTTCTACTTCATCAGCATCAGCATCAGCATCAGCATCAGCATCAGCATCAGCATCCGAGCTGCTTCCGTGCCAGGCTTATTATGAAAACGGATCAACTATAGGATGGCTCTGGTTCATTTCAAATCGCTTGAGAAAGATGAAGAAGGGGACTCGGAGGATGAAGATGTTGGAGCGGAACGTAGAAATTGGACAGCTGCAGAGAATGTAGGGTGGTGGTAGTAGTAGTAGTAGTAGTAGTAGTAGTAGTGAATCAGATCGATCGATCGGTTAATATTATATATCAATCGATTGATCGTAATATATCTATCGGTCGATCGATTGTATGTACGATATATCTATATCAATTCATCGATCGCATGTATATATATCGATCCATCGATTGTATGTATATATATATATCAATTCATTGATCGTATGTATGTATATCGATTGATTGATCGCTGCTGGAATATGGCGGATCATCATCCGGGGCATGGAGGCGCAAAGAGTGTGCGAATTCGATGGGAGATGGAGTTTTTAACAGATCGGATCGACAAGAGGGGGAAGGAATCAGCCAGCAGCTGCCATAGACATTTTACAGCCAATAGCTCAATAGCTCAATAGCCAATTAGCACCGATTAGCACCAATTAGCTAATAGCTCAATAGCTCAATAGCTCAATAGCTCTCAATAGCTCAATAGCCAATTAGCCAATTAGCCAATTAGCTAATAGCTCAATAGCTCAATAGCTCAATAGCCAATTAGCCAATTAGCTAATAGCTCAATAGCTCAACAGCTCAATAGCTCAATAGCTCAATAGCTCAATAGCTCAATAGCCAATAGCCAATTAGCCAATTAGCTAATAGCTCAA
>JBBBWG010017824.1:0-11187 GCA_037176905.1 Azolla pinnata
GTTTTCCCGACTGTCTTATTTCCCGTAATATTACGTAATTACGGCTTCGCCGTAATTCCGTAAAATCCCGGCCAACAGGGGTCTGCAAGAAAAATATTATGATGACAGTGAGCTCAATGACAAGCTTGCAACTGTCGTGCTCAAAATTGAGGATATGAAACTCTAGCTTTTTGGTGGAACTTTGCGAGTTCCTCTCAATGTGTAGGTGAAAACACAATTGTACACCAATTCCCAATTGAGAAGAGAAGGTGGTATGATAAAGCAAAATGGCTTTTGGCTTCTACTCCAATTTGTTTAAGTTGAAGAACAATCCCAAGAAATATTGGAAAGCAGAGCAATACATTGGAATTGCATTCGGATGATAATTCATATAAAAGTTAACCATTAATAAATACGAAATTTCTTGCACATTTAAAGAGTTATTAAACAAAAGCTTATTAGGGGATGGATCGTTTAAAACCGGTTGGTGATGACCTTGTGAAAGCTTTTTAAGATACTTTTTTATATGGAAGCATGTTTGAATCTTTCAATAAAGGGTTAGTCTTCCTCATCCCCAAAACTGGAGGGTTTTTTTATGACATCTAAAACTGCAGACAAATTATAGTGTTCAACACGATCTACAAGTTATACGCTAAAGTGATGGCACGTAGACTGCAAATGCTTTTGGATAGGCTGATGCATTCCTTGCAAATTTGTTTTATAAAAAAAAGAAATAGATTTGATAATACATTTTTTCTTTGAGAAGCAACAGTGTGACAAAAAAGAGAAAAGAAAATCTTATTGTGTTCCTCTTGATTTTAATAAGCATATAATAGAGTAGACTAGAGTTTCTTATAGGGGGTTTTCTTAAGAATTGGCTTCCAAGAAAAGTGGGTCGACGATATTTTCTCCGTGTATTATGGTGTTGCTAATAGTGTTCTTTCAATAGGAGAAATTCGCCCTCTAGTTAACCTCTCCTGTAGATTACACTAGAACTGCCCACTAGCCCCATTTTTTCTTTATTTTCTATTTTGCAAAAGCCTTACATATGTGATAACTTTTAAGGGACTAGGCTTGTCCAATAGGAGAAAGCCAAATTTGGATGTAGAGTCTGTTGATGTTTCTTGTCTGTATTTATATGGCATGATAGAAAATTTGGAAGCAACCGAGAAGGCAATAAAAATTTTCTCCACTAGTTCCAATGTACTTATAAATTGGAACAATTCTATTGGCTTTTGGGTGATTGAGCAACCGATCCTTACATGATCACCATTCCAAACTTTTGTTAGGTTAGAAATAGGGAAGCCATCAATTATCATGGTTATCGAATAGACATTGACTATGCTTTAGAAACCCTCCTCTCTCCGCAATTACTAATGATATGAAGGAAATTTCCATATTAGAATCATGCCAACTTCTCCTTTGACGTGTTTAGACTTTTGTTGCGACTTTAATGAACATGTAACTTGATGTAGATAAAATTTTTGATGTGACTTAGTTCTTTGGTTTGTCATGAACTTGACACTCAATAATGCAAATAAGACGTTTTATAATTTGGTTAGAATAAGATATAGAATTGCACATTATATTGATAGTTATTATATCATGAGTTTTAATAAACAAAACTATCAATTACAAGGAATGGGCCGATATAAAAAATTAAGGTTTTCATTAATATCCATGTCTTCAAACCCTAACTTAATACATAAATTTAATGAGATAAATGAAATTAAATATGATTCCATAACTAAAATTATTCACTTTCTTTGATATTAAGGTGAAACCATATATTTATGCATGTGGCCGTTTCATATAGTTTAAGAATCTCATGCAAAAGCTTCTAGAATGGTCTAGAGCTTCTGAAGAAATCCATGACACAATTGAGCAGACTTAGGTGTTCTTACTTGTTGATTAGACATAGTGCTAGGTGCACTATGCTCACTGTTAGGTAATAATGAGTGAAAGCTGACTGACTTTGTATGTGGGTTTATTCTCATTGTGTAAAACAGGTTGGAAAATCATCACAAAATATAGCAATATATGAGTTGTATTATCGATCTATCTCTCTCTAACTTCAAATTCATTTGTTTGCTTCTATTCTACTTTCTTATCTTCAAACAACGTGCACCTTCTCCATTTGCAAGTTTGACCAATGACACACACTTATATGGGTATGTAGATACATCATTTTCTAGGTAACAATCACTTTTTCCTATTATAAACATATCATGAAGAAAGAATTATTTTAATACATTTGATCTTACAATGTGTAGGTAGTGCATATACAAGTATAAATATATATAAATGTTACAACTTTGACTGTTTATCATAAAGTTACTTAACTCATAATTTGATCAACATTAGCCTAGCTATGACTTATAAGTTATAAGGATGGCTATAGTTGATCATGAGGTAGTTTTTCTTCTAATATTGTCATGAATCAATGTAACATATGTCATGTTACATTTATAAATATACATATTAAAATTCAACCTAAAAGTGTTGTCATATCACGTGAAGTGGTCATATGTAAATAGTTTCAAATCCCCTCTCCATTCTATGACAAGGCTGATGCTATTAATTTTATTAGACCCTTTGATTGCAAAGAACATTGTTGCATAAAGAACAGGTAATATTGCGTAAAAAGAGAAACATTTTGAATATTCCCTCAGATACTACAAGAAATCATCAGTTTTTGCCTTATATTTCAAAAGTCTTTGATACTGGTGTCAACAAATTTAAAAAAGAGCCCGAAAATATAGCAATTTGTAACATAATTTGTTTTTGAAAACACAAAAATCTTCGCAAAATTTATGTTTGTAAAAAAAACTTTAAAAATTTTAAGATATGTATATGATAATAATACATTTATAAATCAATAGAGTTAACATTCAACAGTAAATATAGAGTGACCATGATCAATACATTTAAGAAATTTGACTATAGAAGAACATTTATCAAGACTTTTTATTAGAGATATATTGAGAAATATATGAAATATCATAATAATTACATAATTTTCTAGTTTAAAAAGATAATACAATGAGGTTATATAATAATACAAAACAATAATACAATTGTTCTCACAAAATTGTACAGTTAGAACTTCATATTGACATATTTATGCTTTTCATCTTTATCTTTTCCTTGATCATATGCTAACTAGAAGTAGTGTAATATAAATAAGTTATTTGCATAAAAGTATTGGATAAGTTATTATGTTGTTAAAGCAAAGGTTATTGGTTTGACCCTCACCATGTTTATTATTTTGTGTTTAAAAGAAAGATATATGGCTTTACGCAAAATTGACTTCTTTTAAAAATTGAAGGTTTAGGCTTTACATTTATTAAGTCAAGATTTGTATGATCAAGAGCCCTAAAACTTCTATTTTTATAACTCGATGTTGTGTATTAAAGCAATGTATTTTTATAAAATATTTCTACAAAAAGTAAAAAGGTGAACATTTGAGATCGAAGTTGCATCGACTTGGTCTGCAAATAGTGGCCAAAGCTGGCCAGGTCGATGTGCCGCATCGACTTGGGCAGCAGAGAATGGGTGTTTTCATTGTATAAAAATGACATGAGTACTTTTATAAATATTATAATGAATCTAGTGTGTTGGTTAAGTTATTTGATAGTGAAACAAAAGGTCATAGGTTTAATTCTCATTATATCCAAATATTTTGTTTTTTGTAAAAACACAAGGCGTTATTGTCTGAGCTAGTATTATTTATATGATATTATCATTGATAGCGTGTTGGTTATATTATAGTTTGATCGTATAATGTTTTGTGTGTAATATTTAATATATAATTTAGATGGAAATAAATATTTACTTCGATAATATTTAATATTATCATGAATATAATGTATTGGTTAGATTTTTGTATAGTAATAGTAAAGGCTCATGGGTTCCATTCGCACCACGTTATTTTTTAATAATGTTTATAACATACATGGCCTTATGTAAGAAATCGATCTGAAGGGGTCGATGCGGGGAATTTTTCATAAAATATGTCATTTGTACAAGTAAATATTTATTTTTTATTTTTTATAAATATTATCATTAATAGTGTATTAGTTAGATTGCTTGATTGTAATAGTAAAGGTTATGGGTATAATCCTCACCATGTCATTTCTTTAAATGGGTATATGCTAACATCGACCATTTGTATAAAATTTATGTTTTATGTGTTTATGAAGCGGTTGATACACCACATTGACTTCTTGTATAAAGCCATGTATTTTTTGAAGATAAACCCATTGTAAAATTTCTATGTTTTATGCAAGAAGTCAGTGTGATATATCGATTTCTTGAATAAAGCCATGTGTTGTTATAAAAACAAAGACATCATGAAGATTCAGCCCATAAATGTTTTATCACAATCAGATAGTATAACCAATACATTATAATTATAATAACATTATAAATTCTTTGAAAGCAATTAATTATTTCACTTATAATAAAACTTTTTTAAGAAATGATATCTCAAAACTAAACTTTAAATTATTATAATCTCTCTATACATTGGGAAATAATTATTTGCTAACATAACTAGTTTTTTTAGAAACCTTTAAATTACTCAAGTTTTGAAGTGGTTCTCTAATAATTTTTTAATAAATTATATAAATACGTGGAATTTAAAGGTTTTTATGAATTGACATGGTAAATTTTTAAGATTTTAATAAAATGTGAAGTATTTAGGTACTTTTTGAGTATTCATGGAGAATTTTAAAAGAGAACATGAAATATTACCTGTTCTTTATACAAATGTGTTAAAGATTGGTAAATTGCTAAATCCCTAAGGTTAACACCATATAAAGAGGCTAGACATGATTTTATTTGGAGGGGATGTTCATTCAATGTTCAGACTTTCCTATTGTAAACGTTGTTAAGAAGCAATGTTTTTCTTACAAAGAAAAAATTCAACATTAGTAAAAGAAATGTTAATACAGATAATGACCACCAATGAAAGGTTAAATATATAGTTAGGAGAAATGGTGGAGTCCGTCTAAGATGGATCATATCTAGATGGACAAAGACATTGGCCCCTAGAGAGAAATTATGGCCTAAAAAGAAATTACTTGTATGTTCAAGACCTTGATGCATCGTCTTAAGCCCCCTAGGGGCGGAAACAACCATTTTGAAGGGCTTCAATTCAACCACATCTACAGACCCTGTTGTTTGTAGAATATTCCTTTGTCCCACTTGTGGTGGAAGGTTGCTCTACGTCTCTCTGCACTGTTTGATAAGCCACCAATTCAATCAAATTGACATTTTAGAGTATGAATGGTCTCTTGCCATATGGACTTAATTGTTTCTGCCGGAGGCTTTGAGACACTTGGCTGAGAAGCAATGTTGTGCCTTACATTTTATCGATTTTTTTTCTCCAGCAGAGTAATATCTCTTGCCATGACATTTGGTAGATGTTTGACATTTTTTTTCTCCAGCATTTGGTAGATGTTTGACAGCTCTCTTTCCCCCCCCCCACCCCCCGGGGGGTCTCGGCTGCAGATTCCAGATTCTCTGGCCCAAAGCTGTTGGGCCGAGGTCCCCGGCCGTTTTTTTTTTCCACAAGGGGCTCCGCTCGAAGATTCTAGGATGGATGGATCAACATGCAACTAACGAAGCGCGGATTCGAGGTTAAGAAAACGGATTCGATTCGATTCAATTGCCGCTGGGGCCATCTCCCGAAGATTCCAGAGGAGTCCGAGCAAAGATGCCAGGACTCTTTGGCCAGAGATTCCAGTTTTTGCTAGGACTTCACGATTCCGGTGGCTGTGAAGCAAACGGATCCGATTCGATCCGATTCGATCGCCGATGGGGGCCTCTCTCCCGAAGATTCCAGAGGAGTCCGGGCAAAGATTCCAGGACTCTTTGGCCGGAGATTCCAGTTTTTGCCAGGACTTCACGATTCCGGTGGCTGTGAAGCAAACGGATCCGATTCGATCCGATTCGATCGCCGATGGGGGCCTCTCTCCCGAAGATTCCAGAGGAGTCCGGGCAAAGATTCCAGGACTCTTTGGCCGGAGATTCCAGTTTTTGCCAGGACTTCACGATTCCGGTGGCTGTGAAGCAAACGGATTCGATTCGATCCGATTCGATCTCCGATGGGGGCCTTCTCCCGAAGATTCCAGAGGAGTCCGAGCAAAGATTCCAGGACTTATTGGCCGGAGATTCCAGTTTTTGTTAGGACTTCACGATTCCGGTGGTTTAGAGAGAGAGTCTAGAGAGAGAATCTAGAGAGAGAGAGAGAGAGAGAACAGGCTGTAAGCTTCTGTAGAGAGAGAACAGCGAAGAGTCGTTTGCCCTAATTCCTTGCTCTCTGTGTTCCTTGCTGCCGCTGCTGCCATCGCCATCGCCATCGCCATCGCCATCGCCACGGCTCCGTCTCGCCGAACTGCAGAGCTTTCCCACCAGGTAAGAACGTCCCCGTCTTCGTCTTTGCTGCCTCTCTCTCTCCCCGTCTATTCATCTCTCTATCTCTCTGCCTTATCTAGCTAGCTGCTTCTTCGTCCGTCTGTTTCCCTGTGCTTGGCTTCTCCTCCTCCTTCATCCTTCATCTACTCGCTGTCATTCGTATCGTTTTCGTCCTTGTCCTGCCCCATTTTTCTTCGTCGCCTTCGTCTTCGCCGTTATTATTGTGTTCTCATCATTCGTTTTTAATACGACATTCCATTCTCTTTTCTTCTTCTTCTTCTTCTTCTCCTTCATCCGCTCACTTCTAGCTTTCTTTGTGGTTTGGTTTGCACCTTTGGCTTCGGATCTGTGTCTACGGTTGAGGTGATGTTTTTCATGATTGTCGCCCTGGATCTATCATAATATTCCTTGCTCATGTCGACGTTGGTAACGGTTCTCTCGATCTACTTCTGCTGTGCTGCTGGTTTTCCTTTGGACAATCGAAGAGTTTTACAGAAGCTTATCTCGTCCCACTTTGGAATTCATAATCTAAACTCATGTGGCATATTTTGGACTTCATAATTCTTTTTAATTCAGGTAAGATGTCATATTTTTATGATCTTCCTGAATATTTGCTTTATGTTGAGCATACCTGCTGCAGACATATTTAGGATGAGAGCTGTAATTGTTTATGTCAAGCCACGGGTTATTTTATGTCATGTACGAAGTTACGTTCTGCTGTGATCTCGTGATTATATGCTTTTGTAAAAGAGTTATATTAGAATTGAGCTTTGTGCTTTGCACAGGATATGTCAGCTGTATATGTATTTGGCGTTATTTGTAGAAGAGGTATATTATAATCGAGCTTTGGGCTTTGCACATGATATACCGCCGACATATGTATTTGGAACACCATTTGTAATCTAACTTGTGTTATCTGACATGATCTACTGATATGTTTGTTTGCCTGAACTTTACGTCAAATGATAAGTATCTTTGTTTGCAGGGAAGGTATGTTAACAGAGTGTGAAAGTTCTATATGTTGGTTTGTTCTGGAAATTCTTAAGAGTTCTCAAAAGGTTTCCTAACCTACCCCATGTTTGTTTTTATTATTATTAACATAATGCTGAGTGCAAGTATGTGCAAATTTTCAGGAATTCAATGTTTACCGTAAGTGGTATATTTGATATGATTTGCTGTGTATATTTCATTGCTGATGATGAATTCTTTCCTTGTCTTTGATCATTGTTTGTAAATGCATGCATCATTGCATGCTCTAACTATTGAAATTGTATTGTTGGAATGTGTTAAAAATGATGTGCTGTCCTTTTGATATTGGTGTGCTGTGCAAATTTCTTCAATAGCTGCAATATCACGTTGGTATAATACATGCACTTACTAACTATATGTGTCTATGAGAAGTACCTTTTTAGGCATATGGCTTACTGCTTGTGTTTTTGGTGGTTGTGACTTTGGTTTCTGTTTCTTATCTGTAAGAATTCTGTGTTTAGGGATCTCATTGTTCTCGTTTTACTGGCAGAAATGTCGCCAGTGAAGCAAAAGTCTAAAGAGAGGCAAGCTGCACGAGATAGAAAAGCTCTGGGTCGGCAAACAGGGAGTAGTAATGGCACCGGAGCCAGTGCTTATAATCCGTCTTCTGGAACATTTCACTCTCTCGAGACTGTCACAACAGATGCTGGGGTTGGATACCTCAATGGAAGATTTAAAACAATAGACGATGATGATAACATCAGCTCTAATGGAGGCACTACTGAGCTGGAATGCATGTCAAATAATGGTAGCTGTTCCGGAGAATCTGAAGATCTGAAGGAAAAGCACGCAATAGGAAAATCAGGAAACCAAACTGGAGGTACAGGGGATAAAGGAGAAAAAGTGCGGGGAAAGAATGAGCGCAAACATCAGAGACAGAAGGAGAAGAGAGCACAGGAACTGAGAGATAAGTGTACTGGGTACCTGATGTCACGGAAACTGGAAGCTCTTTCACAACAGCTTGTAGCAATGGGGTTTTCTCAAGAACGTGCTACCATGGCCCTCATCTTTAATGATGGTCATGTAGAACAATCTGTAGCTTGGCTTTTAGAGGGAGGTGAAAGCCAAGTACAAGAAGATTGGAATGCAGGCAGCAATCCAAAAATAGACATATCTGAGGAACTTGGGAAAATCCTTGAAATAGAAAAGAAGTACAAATTACCAAGAGTTGACATTGAAAGAGTCATTGTTTCTTGTGAAGGAGATTTAGATAAGGCACTGAAATGTTTGCCAACACATAGTCGGAGTAGTTCTCCAATTCCTGATGAAGGAAACGTACATAAAGGTTATGCAAAAGACTCATCTGTGCTCATAAAACTGCCAGAACAATGTACAGGAGCTGCAGCTGCTGCATTGCATTCACAAGGATCAAACCAACAAAAAAACAATGTGCAGCAAGTTTATCAAATCAGAAGGGATGAGAGGGTTTCTCCACAGTCGAATAAAGGAAAAGCACAAACTAATTCTATTATCAGTATGACGCCACAGGAAGGATTGGCCAAAGAGTCTTCCCCAAGAAAAAATCTCTGCAACCCCTTGATCCCCTTGATCGATTGTCAGACTTCTATTCTACCTTCTGAAAGGAAGACATGTGATCGAGCTGGCACAAGGTTTCCTTCACTTCCAACAAAGCCATCTCCATTGTGTGCATCACATTTACCTCCTATTTCTAAGACAGACACTGGCCTTATATTTGGAGATCCAAAGTTGACCTTTTTGCCTGAAAAGGAATCTGTTGTGAATACAGCATCAAAGGACATGGTTCAAACGCAGCAACAAGTGCAGACAATGACATCAGCATCAAATAATTTTGCTGGTACTAATTCACCTCCCTTTTCAGCATCCATGTGGGCTCACAACTTGGTAGATGTGGGATCTCCACCAAGTGTGCTTTATGTCAATGCCACTTATGGAGATGTAAGTTCACAGGCAATGATGAATGTAGAGAAGAAACCTAACGAAAATCTTGGGTCTGGGACAGCTAATATAAAAAGTCATTTCAAGCCAGTCGCGTTAAGACAACCAGAACCCACAGCTTTTCAGTGGGGAAATTGGATTGGGAATGGTCTGTCAAATGAAAATACTGCTAGTCAATCCTTGAGCTCATCAGCTACAACATATGGGCTCTTCACTGGCTGGGGTGCTCATTCTTCTGTTGATTGGAATACAGGACCAAAACCGAATTTCGATTACAGGAGTATTGATTGGAGTATGAATGCATCACCTACCACCAGTATGCATCGTCTCTCAAGCTCATTTAATTCGTTTACATTACAGAAGAGAGAAGGTTATTTCTGGAATAATGGGAAAGAGAGAGGGATGCAGAGAGAGGGAAATTTCATGTCAGAGTTTCCTCACACAAGGAGCATTTGGCAAGTAGGTCCAACTTCTTCCTTGCAAGAGAGCACACCCAATAGCTCTGGAAGTACAGGTCATGAATGGACATCTCCATTTGCTGGTAAGGATCTGTTTAGTCTCCCACAGGCGATTCCTTCGCCGCTATTGTGAACATGTGCCTCTCCAATCTATCTACCTTTGTTTCGATGGTGAGGTCAGTCTGCATTGTACACCTTGCCAGCTTGACGGGCTATATAAAATAAACAATTTGCTTTATGAACTCGTCTCTTGTTCCAATAATCTGTTTATAAAGGTCTTTAACATGAAGTTCTTGTCCAATGTCCATTATGAGCACAAATATCTGGTTGAGAGAATTTTGGGAATGGAGGAGTGAATGCTGACTATGTCTAATTTGTTTATCATGATCTGAGAGCAGAGGAGCGTCAAGGATGTCTCATCTAATTGAATATTGGCAGATATAAAGCTCCATATATAGTTGCTTTCATTTGCTCATCTCTCAAGGATTGTATGGCAATGTACAATATCTCACTATTGCAGCAACTAATGTTATACGCATTGGCTGCAATGTGGGATTTTCAAGTCATCCAGAAATGACCTTGTGCAATGCCTGTAATTGCTGAATATGACTGCACTGTATCATCATATTGAATAGTTTGATGATAATCTTTCTATGCCTCTCGCATAGAAGCAAGCAGGGTCTATGCCAGTTCATACAAACATGGGCTGTGCTCTCTCACCACTCTATTCCATGTTTTTGGGTTTCTGGAGCCAGTATAATTCTATTGTCTTATCCTTCTTTGCATATGGTGTATTTTGTCCATCGAAAGTAGTTGTTTGCATTTATACAAATATAAAGAAATGAAGATGAGAACTTAGGACTTGGCTTTCAAAGTAGGGTTGAGCAAAATTTCGAGGAGATTTGCTCTGATATCAAATCCAAACATTAAGTGCGTAAACCACAATGAAAGAAGATGAGCAAGAACAAATACCGAATAAGCAATCTAGTAACTTTCGTCATGCCCACAATTTTCAAAGCAGTCTTCATGGCTTTGGGTTGCATCAACTTGATTTCACAATAAAAAATCCCGACTTTTTCCAGAAGCCAAAAATGATAATCTCATTCATACTAAATGCTAAGGACACCTCCATCATAAATATTTCCTTAACAGGAAAATTTTCTGAAGGACATGAATTTTATTGGACTTTCCTGATAATACAGTGTCACCAAATTAAGCCGAGTATGTTGACGTAAGCAACTCACATTTATTATTTGGAAAAACGAGTTAAATTCAACTATTTGTGTCAAGAGCAGTTGAGTAGGCATACACATAAGTCTCAAACTAAACTGAATGCCGAAGATGACTTGAAATTTCAGGATTAAATAATGATGGCATAGCCACA